>JABWTJ010000250.1:659938-859680 GCA_016801875.1 Solanum sitiens
GTATGTTGGGTCTTATGTGAAGTATATGTTCCCTGATATGCTATGGTTCCATGAATATGTATTATTAGCTTAATGAATGCTATATGAATGTCTACCTTTGGTGACCTCAATGTGACACTTGAGTGTGAATGGTTGAAAATACATTGCACTAACTGTTACTAGAGGGTTACTTAGGGGTAAAGGACTTAAAGTCAAAAAAGAAAATTCTATGAAAATTCTAATGGTGCCTTAAATGAATTATGTGGTTTTATGTGATATCGTGACTATTTTAGATTTTTATATGATGTATGTGAACTATATTGTACATATGGTTTCAATGTTGAAGATGTTTTACTAAAAGGCATGATGCATGTTTTTTAACAAGATGTCTTTTATAAATGCATGTTTTGAATGGTTGCAATACTTAGATTATTCTTGTACTAATACCATTCTTCCTAATATTATTACACAGAGTGTAGGTGGTGATGGCTAGAGGATGTCTCTTAAAGTGAAGGGCTTAGATACCTTTACCAAGTTCAAAGAAAGGGGTCCTTAAGATTCAAGGATTTTCTATGTCATGTTTATATTAAATTTATTCATAGCTTAGTTATTTTTTAATGTTGTTACGGGACGTGTCCCTAATCTACTATATTGATGTTGATTATAAGATGGCGAAAGAGAAATTGAGTCTAACTATGTATTATGATATTATATAGATATTTATTAAGTGATGTTCAAGCATATGATGTGCTATGAAAAGTTTTGGATTTTCCGCTAAATTTCCTATGACAATGCGATGCATATTGACTATGGGCTTGTATAAGACGTACGAGATGTCAAGTATGCGATGTTACTTCTTGGGGGTGCTCCCCGTTCATGACAAATGTCATGAAATGTATATATGTTAGTTCTATATGATGGTGCTGCTACATGATGTTGGTTACATTGATGAACATGATATTGGTCAAAGTTTCTATATATGAAGATGATTATACATGATAATTCTGTTATATGAAGCACGACATTACTTATGGTTCCTTTTAATGTTTACTTGATTATGTGGGGTTATGGGGCTTCACATGAGCATTGCACTTTTAGGCTTGGCATGGGATTGTTGGTAAGTGTAATACCTGGAAAATAACATAGGTGAATCTAGAGCCTAACATGTTTTTCATGAGTGTCTAAGGTCCTAAAATTGTCTATAATGTTGTAATTAGGCAGTGTCTAAAAGTATTAGGTGAATTGGAAGTCAAACATCAAGGGACGACCAAGACGTTCGACGACTAGTCACCTATGTGCCTCATGTGTGGTTATGTGACTATATGTGTGTTTCATGAGCTTATGAGGTCCTTATATGAGTTATTATAGTGTATATAGGCAGTGTGTTAAGATTTATGAAGTTTGGAGGTCAAACGTCCATGACGTTCGAAAGGTTTGCCTTGAAACGACCTTGTGTGTCTTTGCATGTTTCGTTGAGTATTACGTGTTCGTTTTGGATTAAATTGATGTGGGAATTCCTAAAATCATATACAAACTTATTTGGGTTGTAAACGTCCAGGCAAACATCTCCAAGGACCAAACAAGGGTCCTTGATGAAGGACCTATGTTGGTGGCCAAAACTGCCCAAGGCAGTCCCACCTACGGATGGCACACGATGGCTTGAGGCCTGGTCGACACCCCGTAGGTGGAGGGTGTAAGTTAGTACTTAGACTAGGTAGCTAATCTTCAATTTTCAAGGATCTGATCCATTCAACGGAGGATAGGACGGCCCATCAATGGCCAAGTCGGCAATGGTGACTGCATTATGTGCAGTTCACTATTAAGTTGAAGGGTGAATTGGTAAATTCACTTAACGTCCAAATAAAAGAAAGGGCGGTTATTTAAGAGTATTTTGGGTATTTTAAACATGTATATAGGTCCTAAATACCTAGATTAATTCATTCGTCAAAATCAAACCCCAAAATCTCTATGAAATTCTGTAGAACTCCATTGAAGCCAAAACTCAAGGAAGAGCTTTGATTGGAGATTTGAGTGGTGATTCTTCATAAAACTGGTGGATTAAAATCAGTCAGTTATGATTTTTGATCCTTGAAACTCTATTCATCAAGGAGCCAAAAATCCAAAGAGTTTTCTAATGTTTTCTAAAGATGAACTTGTGCTATTTTATGATCTATCCATGTGTTCCTGCATTAAAGGTTTTTAAGCATTCTATATTGTTTGAACTGTTGGTAATTATATGATTTTAACTCAATTAACCTATGAACACATGTAATTGATGAAACCTAGATTTGGACTACTTTATGGTTTACTTGATATTGATTTAAGGCTTAGAATTGTAGTATAGTTTTCTATGGGCTATTGAATGATCTAAGAATTATATTCAATTGATGTATAGGTTGTCTTAGGTTTATAAAATATATATTTAATTGACCTATATTCATTGAGTATTATTATTTTTGTATTGAATTGATGCTCATGGCCATGGGTAAGAGCCTTATGGTATTGAATTGGATGATTTAGACATGGATTAAAGTGGAGAGAATGGATTGGTGTTACACTTACCTAATTCTCTTTATTTTAAGTAATGTAGTTCTTCAATTGTATTGTGATTGGTATGGTCCACTTATGGTGGGGGTGCTATGTGATTGATGTGGCCTTGTTGGGTTACTTTATGTAATATGATGATCATGGCCTTGTCGGCAACTACTTGATATACTATGATGATTTGTTTAGTGATTTATGTGAAGTATGATCCTATCTACCTACATGTTATGTAATGTCAAACTATGTGTTATTCTATTGATATTAGGTGATCATGTTAGATTATGACTATGTCCTTATGTGTGTAGTCTTAGAATTGATAAATGATTATTCCTACTTCACTATATGAGTCTATGATGGTTATATTGATGATGTATAGTAGTGTATAGGATGACTCAAATATGATAATGGTTATTCCTAGGTTCTTCAATAATGAGATGCTATATGTGATAAAGTGAAGTCTTGGTGTGTCTTGTGTGTTAGACTTGTGTCCCTTACTTGATACATGTATGAATGTGAATATGAGATATCTTGACTTAAGATTCTAAACCCTCTTATTCATGAATGTATGAATGACATGAGACCTTGAATGATATTAAGAATGTCTTTTATGTGAAACCTTGAACTTGTGGTAAGGTTATGAACCTTGAAGTCGAAAGTCGTAATGGTATCCTTCTTGTAATGAATGATGGACTTAAGGTTGTTTGTCTGGAATGGCATCATATCATCTTTAGGAAAGTCATTAACCTATCTACGTCACCATTGTAAGGCAGCTCTAGGAGACCTCTTTCGTAGGGTGAATGTCATTAGGTTACGAACTAGATATGGAACCTCTTCATGTGATCGTTAATGTAAATTACTCTATAAGAACAAAGTCTAGCACCGAGTGAGTATGGTTTAGGAAGTAGCTCTAATGAAGAACGAGACTAGAGTACAATGTAATCTCTTCATATTCCTTAACCATATGCCTACATGGGATGTGTCCAAGTTCTACCATTGGCAAGTAGCACACCCTCCATCGGAGTAGGTTACAACTCCGGATTCCATATTTTTCTACCATGGTCTATGTCGGTTATTGCCTATTCTCATAATATGGGACAACTAATAGGATTTGATAAGTTCTATGAAGTTTAGGAGGTGGTATGGGACGCTATCTAGACATTGAACAATAGGATTTGAAGATGTTAGTGAGAGTCCCTAGGTCTACTCCAAGACCATTACTAGAATGTCCTTATGTGATGAATGTCTCTTAATGAACTAATGAAGTAATGACTTATGATAGGAATCATGTAAATGAATGAATACCTAATCTAGTAAGTCTAAGGATTTCCTACTTAAAGTGTTAAACGGGCATAAAGGATGATGTTTTCATCTCTTACCTAGGGAAATCTTGAGAATGTCTCTAGTTAGGAAGGTTGGTTGATAAAGTCAAAATGATCTAATATTAAGAAGTATTGAGGATTATTTAGGTAATCTTGAGGATGGTGTATGGGAGTTCTCTTCTATAAGTACTTCAGTAAGTCTTTTGATAACCTTAGTGAGGTGAATGTCATATCATATATGTTACATCGTGTTTGGTGTATTGTAAGTGTGTGTATCCCATTATAGGTAGTCTTAAGGATCATTTAGGTGAGCCTAGAGATGGTGTATGGGCGGTCTCTCTTTATCTTACATAAGTGAGTCTTAGGATAGCTTTTATTGAGAAGATAGCATGCTAGAAAGTGTCTAATGTGAAGTTGAGGAACTTCACTGTAACAGCGAAGGAGTTCACTGTAACAGTGAATTAGTTTACTGTAAAGTTGTCCTTAAAATGTGATGAATTGCTTAAGTGACTTCTTATGTGTTTCTAAGGTGTTGAATGTTCTTTTTATGATTATATTATTATATTTAAATCAAAAAGATCCTATTTCAAATAAATGTCCGTTTTCATGATTTTTATGCATTAAGTCATACTTAGTACATGTGTTTGTACTAATTCCATTCTTTTATCTATCTCTAAAGTGATTCATAGGTGAAGGTGCTTTTGGGAGCTATGCTTGGATTAGTGGATCGTTCAAGCAAGTTGAAGCATGTCGCCATTTGACTGGAGGACATAAATGTCTTTTATTTATCTTATTGAGGTGTTGTAATAGAATTAGTCGTATTATATTTCTATCGTATGGGCCGTGTCCCAAGTACTCTTATGTATAAGATTTGATTAAATGAGACTTAGTATTCCTATGAGTTTTATATGAAAGAGTTTTTTAAGACTATTAGAATATTTGTGAAAATTTTTAATACCGCACTACTTTTCATATATGTATATGCGATGAATAATGCGAAAGGTCTTATATGAGACCTCTGAGAGGTCAAGTACGTCTGTTGCACTCCGAGAGTGCCATATCTTCTAGGGTATGCTCTAGTGATGTGACAGTAAGGGTCTTGTATGATAATGTTATGAACTATAGTACATGAAATGTGGTTATGACTTTATGTTGAAGCTATTCATGTTAAGATAACCATATAATGATTCTATTCATGTTGATATGATATTATGATGATGTTGTTCTGGTGTTGGACATGAACTTGTCTTAAGTGATATGATGCTTATTGACTGGTATATGCTATTTTGTGTGCCTAAAGGCTTTTCAAATGAGTTAGCATGTTTCTAAATAATTTGTCCCTTTCATGCATGTTATCAAATGGTTTTATGTGCATATGTTTCCATACACAGTCAAGTGGTTGTACTAACCCATATTCTTTCTATTTCTACTAATATGTAGGTTTAGGCTGATGAAGTTATTTGAGGTCATTTGCAAGAAGACTTGAACATCTGTCCCATGTTGTTGGTGAGTCCACAATGTTCAAGGATGATGCCATTTATCTAGCTTTCTAGGACTGTTATGTGTAAAGACAATTGTTTCCTTCCTTTTTCATTTGATACTATTGATGTAAGGCTATATGTGGTATATTGTTCTTGTAATGGATATGTCCAAATGTTGTACTCCTTTTAGATGGTTTATATGTGAGACATGATATTAGACTCTTATATTATTTTTTATGCTAAAATATAAGTCTATGTATATTTACTAAACAAGGAGTCTATGTAAACTCGTTATATGATATGTGAGAAGTCTAACTACACTTCACTATGTAAAAGTTTAAAATTTTCTGCATTTTTTACCTATGACAAGTAATGAGATTGCTAAGGGACAGTCCAAGTCCTCTCTGAGGACGAAGATGCTGGTTACGTCTACGGGGTGCTTCCCGATCGTGACATTGTCTAAATCCTGTTTGAGGATGAAGACATCGGTAATTTCTAGGAGGTGCTCCCCGATAGTTAAAAAGACAATTTTAAAACCTTATACTGTGATCCCAAGTTTATCACGACCCGAGAGCACCCCCTAGTTGAAACATTACGTATTCAACCTCTCAGAGGTCTTATACAAGCCCTTAGCATTCATTTGTCGCATAGTCATAAATATTTCAGAAATTTAAAACTTTTTAATGAAATCATAAGGCCTAGGAGCCAAAACTTTTTAAAAGAAGTCTTTATAGCAACGGATTCACTAGTCACATACTGTCAAACATAGACCCAAAACTTTAAGAATATGAAACAAGGGACACGACCCATACATTGAAAGAAAAGTACAATGTCTTATACAAATGTTTAAATGGAAAGAAACTAGAATAAGAAGCCTTATCCTTTGTACGTGAGGACAAACCCAAAACTTGAGTAAATATGTAAGTCCCAAGCTTCAGCTCTACAGATCACCTCACATGCCCAAACCTACTCTTTGTAGGAACAGAGGACAATATGGATTTAGTACAATTAAGCACTAAGTATGAAGACCATGAAAGAAATCAGGTGAAATATGAAATTTTAGTTGAAATAAGCTTTTCATGCAACTTTGATGAATTCTCATCAAACAAGTATAAAAGACATCATACAAGTCAATCATCAACATACACGATAATACTCCCATAAATCACAAGATATGACCATATTCATTAAGTAACCCATTTAAACATTTATACCCTCTACATAAGATTATCCCAAGACCCACCTAAGTAAGACATGAAGCTGTCGCCTATACAACCCCTTGATACCCACCTAGATGGTCCTCATTACTACCCAAAGCGAGAATATTTCCTTTCCAACACAACCCAACAAGTCAACATTCATTACTAGAGATACTAAAGGAGACATTCATACATTTATGGGTCTTCTCATAATGGTCTTGAAAGACCAAGGGAACCCATTCTAGTACCTTCAAAGCCTACTTGTGCCATCTATAGATAGCATCCAATTCTACTACCTACACATTGTAGAACCTCTCAAATAGCTAAAAGGTACATCCAACATGATGAAAATAAGAATTAATCTACATACACAATACTATCTAGTTATGGAATCTGGTGTCATAAGACCCCACACCGTGGAAGGTGTTCTAACTGACAAAGGTATAAATAGGACACATCCCATGTAGGCACATAGTTTAAGGGATATAAAAAGCCTTCTTTGTACTCTAGTCTCATACTCAAGTAGAGCTATAACCTTAAACATATCCACTTGGTGTTTTTCCTTGGTTCTCATACAGTAAGTTCAGTCAAATAAGAGTATTAAAGAAGGTACCATCGCTAAGCCTTACTTACTCATAATACCACTACCAAGAAGGTATCCACAAGGGTCTACCAATCATGTTTCATTAGGATAACTGATTCATAAAACGGGTACCATGCTAGGTCTATTTGATTAACTTCATTATAAACCTTTTATTCATATTCAATGTTTGCACATTCACTTAAGGTTCTAGAATAATCAAGAAGGGGAACAATTCATAGGTCTACCGGTTGAAGACATACTTTAGAACACCTCATTTATTGTCACAACCGGAGAGCACCCCATAGAAGTAACTTGTGTCATCGTCCTCGAAGAGGACTAAGACTAACCTCTTAGCATTCATCATTAATTTCATAGCTTAAATTAGCGGAAAATTTAAAACTTTTTAACTACTTCTACATTGAGGTTTACTTAGACCTCTCGCTTACACATAATATATACTTAAGGAGTTTACATACACTCCTCGCAATAAGAAGCACTAAATAGGCTTCTACTTTTATTTCACATACATAATATAGCAATATAGATTCATAGAAGTCTAGAATACGTCTCATATTATACAATCTAAAACGAGTACAACATTGGGCGTAGCCCATACTTCATTACAACAAAGAGCCTCATATAGGATATATAACAAACGTCTTCAATTGAAAAGGAAAGAAACTAGAAGTCTTAAAACTAGAACAACATCAATAGCTTTATAATGGCATCGTCCTCAGAATGTAAGGACCTACCGAATACTTGGGAAATAACCAAGTAGTCTTAAAGGCCTTCTATAAGCTCAACAGTCGGACCCTACATTTTGTTGTAAACATAAAACATGGGTTAATACACACTTGTACTAAGTATGAGTATATGCACATAAAACAACTGAAATCATGCTAAAGAGGACGTTTTTCAAAACCATTCTAAAATACTTTGAAAATCCTTATGCACAATCATGACTCCATATAGACCAACAATTAAATAATCCATAAGTCAAACCCATGTAAAACACATGACCAACCTCAACAAGTAATAGTCAAGTCAACATGTATAGAGTTCATAACTTCATCACATAAGCAAAACCCTTACTCATAACCCACCCTTTATTCTACAAGTGTAATGACCAAGCAAAGCCCCATAACCTTACTCAATCAAGTAAACCATACAAAGGATCACAAGTAATGTCTAACTCTAAATAATATATCATCAATGGTAGTCATCATAATATTTAGCAATATAGACCAATAGCATGTTCATAAATGAAACTAACATAATATAGGATCATTAGAAAGTAAAATCAACATATGCATAACATTCACTTTATAAGATCATAATAACATAAGAACAAGCTCCTAAGGCTTCCCTAAAGGTAAATCAATGCAAGGCATAGGTAGAGTCCTATACCCTTACCTAGGCTAAGTCAAACCTCTTAAGTCACCTTAGTTATTGTTTACTTCATTACTTCATTTTAATTTCGGGAACATTTGCCTTAACCGACATAGACTAGAAGAGCTAAGTGTGGAATCGGGTGTTGTAAAACCTTACACCGATGGAAGGTAGTCTACTGGTCAAAGTAGAACTAAATATAAACATCAAATCTAGGTGGATCCATTAGCTAGTACTCCTATGGTGGCAGCATAGTTTATGGAGCTTGGGGGTTGTCATGGAAATATCACTCTGTGCCCTTTATGGACTATGAGGCTATCCACCCCGTGAAGACTATGGTGAAACCTACCTTCCCTCCTTGGGAAGGCTCCACCCCTCATCGTCAATTTCACTCGGTGCTAAGCTAGAGTCTTTTTTTGAAATATCATTAATTAACAATCATAGCTTATTTTAGCTCATAGGAGAAGAGCTCCTTGTATAGTAATAGTCATTATCTCACTATGAATTGCATGAGAGCATCCTTTCAATACAACCCTCATATGTGAGATTAACGTATTAACCTCAGTATATCATAGTAAGGCACATATATAATTCATAACCAACCTTATATCATTTCATCTTATGCATAATATCAAAATCACAGAGTTAAGACAATTCAATTCAACATCATACCAACACCTACTTAGGTTAATCAAAAGACATGCTTCTATTGAACTACATCATCACTCAGAAGGCATCAGAATTGAAGTAAAGGTTAGAATAATAAAAACTAACCCAATCTCCTTCAAAAGCCATCATCGTGGTCTTACCACCAACCAACCAATTTCATTTATTAATAGGTGTAGT
Organism: Solanum sitiens; assembly: GCA_016801875.1. Lineage (NCBI taxonomy): Eukaryota > Viridiplantae > Streptophyta > Magnoliopsida > Solanales > Solanaceae > Solanum > Solanum sitiens. The sequence goes on from JABWTJ010000250.1 coordinate 669,279, forward strand.
AACATAATAAATAAGTCAATTGCATCATCACTATTCAATTTACCTTCAATTTATAACCTAGGGTTTGGATAAATGGGTTCAACATGAATTCTTAAAGAAATAGAGCCAATACAAACAATACATTACCGTAGGCAGTCCATAGCTGAATTACAATAGATAAAATAAAAGACTTACAATCAATACATTCATCATTCCCATCAATTTATAAGCAAGATCAATGATTTGGTGAAATTGGGAAAATGCACATGATCTACATGAAATTGCATCAATTACTATAAATTAACAAATAATCTACACTTAATTAGCAATAGGGAATCACAATTTATCATCAGTTTGAACTTTAGAAGAAAACCCATTAGAATAGAAAAACCCTTGGAATTGGGTGATTTAGAAATCAACTTTGAAATGACATCTTGGGGAAGGGAATCCCAAGATTGAAGAACCCATACATTAATGAATATTAATCCACGAAATTCAAGTGAAATCCTAGAGAAATTGGTCTCCTTGTTCAAGCTTTCTTCTTCCTTCCATGGAGGTTGAATAAAGGGAAAGTAGAGAAAGGTGAGAGCTTTTGGGTTTCGACTTTGAGGATTTGATTTGAGCGAGTAAAATGTGAGGAAAATCTGATTTAAAATCAATATATATACCTCCCATTAAATAACCAAAATACCCATCACTTTAGTTGACCATTTAATGAAGTCAAACTTGAATTCATAATTTTAGATTTTCATTGGGGAATAAGTCCGCGATGCGGTGCTGTTCCCGCATTATTTCTAAGTTAATTTTCGAGACAGTGGAGTCCGATATCTTCCCGTGACGCATACTTGAGTTTTGACTGAATGCCTACCATGTCCGCGAGGCGGAGAGTTTGACACATGTGTAAGTTTGCTGCTGCTTTGGCAACTTGCCAAGCCAAGTTTGGGGTCCTTTCGTGGACACCTAAGGCGACCCTTAGGGGGTCGAACCTGGACGTTTCCACCCTATATACTTTTTTTAACCAAATTTAAAGTCATTTTTCAAGTTTTAGACCTAATAAAACACATCTAAACCTATCCGAAACAAAAGTACGTTTCACTAGTTTAATTAGACTAGCTTACGGACGCCTTGGACGTTTCTTGACTCTAAAACATCCTAAATGGTTTGTAAACTTTATTTTATGTTTAGAAACAGTGTTTTAAAGTTTAGTTTATCGTGTGAGGATCTATCTTAGGTCATGAACTTTCGGAGTGTTACATTATCCCCCCATTAGGAACATTCATCCTCGAATAACACTAAAATATTTTTGAAGGAAAGGATAGACTCAAGACTAGCAGCCCAACAAACAACATATTAACACATGATTTACAATTAAAATCAACATAGCAACATGACATCACACAATGCAACTCAAAACATCACTTTCAACATATAAGAGCTCAATATTCATTAGATGAGGAACTACCTTCTCAAAATCGTAATGAGCTCAACATAACCTACAATGTCATTTATGCCAAAACTACTTTCTCAAAATATCAACATGCTCAATATCATGTTATAAAGGCAACAACATACCAAATACACAAATAGTGCATATCAAACGAAAAAGCTTTTTTCCATAATCTTTATTTTAGCAAAAACCTTCTTACCATAATATGGAAATTTGTTCAAACCAAGTCCATTTCAATTAACTCATTCTTTTCATTTTTAATAGGAACAACTAATTAGAAAATAGATGAGGATAACAGGACTTCATGTAGGTCTTGGCCTCCCATGTTTCCCCCTCTACTAGGTGATTATTCCACAACACCTTTACGGAAGCCCCCTCCTTGTCTATCAAGGTTTCAACCGGAATCTCCTCATAAGAGAGGTTCTCTTCCACACCTAGACCATGAATAGGAAGTATGGACTCAAAATTACCAAGGCACTTCTTAAGCATGGATAAATGGAAAACCGGATCCATCGAAGCTAATTCACTAGGTAATTTCAACTCATATGCAACCTTGCCAACCCTTTGCAAAATTTCATAAGGACCCATATAACGATGACTCAACTTCCCTTCCTTGCCAAAACTCACCACTCCCTTCATGGGTGAAATTTTTAGATACACCTTATCCCATTCTTTAAATTCTAAGTCCCTTCTCCTATGGTCGGCATAAGACTTTTGCCGACTATAGTCTATTTTTAATCAGTTCGCTATTATATAAACTTTCTCTAAAGTCTTATAAATCAACTCAGGACCCAAGAGTGAAGACTCGTCAACTTCAAAACATCAAATTGCAGACCTACATCTCCTACCATACAAGGCCTCAAAAAGAGCCATAGATATATATGACTGATAACTATTGTTATACGAAAACTCAACTAATTGTAAATGTCTATCGTGATTTCCCTTGAAATCAATGATGTAAGCTCTAAGCATATACTCAAGAGTTTGAATAGTATGCTCCACTTGACCATCCGTTTAGGGATGAAAAGTGGTGCTTAGCTTCACCTTGGTACCCAACCTATTTTGTAGTGACCTCCAACACCTAGATGTGAATTGTGCACCCGTATCCGATATGATAGATAACGGAATACCATGGCGACACAGAATCTAATCTATGAAGATCCTTGAATAATCTTCCGCCGAGTACGTGGACTTGATGGGAATAAAACGAGCGGATTCGGTCAACCTATCCACAACCACCCATAGAGAGTCATGTTGCTTTTGTGTCCTAGGCAAACCTAGCACGAAATCCATATTTATGTCTTCCCACTTACAATTGGGAACTTGTATTTCTTGAAGTGAACCACTAGGCTTTTTGTGCTCCGCTTTCACTTGTTGACAATTTGGACATTTTGCAACCAATTCAGCTATGTCCCCTTTTAAGCCTTCCCACCAAAACATTTCTCTAAGGTAATGATACATTTTTGTAGTACCCAGATGTATGGAGTAACGGGAACCATGAGCTTCTTCTAGAATATGGTTTCTCCAGTAATCCACATATGGCACACATGACCTTCATTGATATCTCAAGACACCATCTCCCCCTAAGGAGAATGACTCATTAAGATTACCAAGAACCGACTCCTTCAACTCCATCAATGCTTTATCAAGGTTTTGCTTAGACATCACCTCAACAACCAAATATGATTTGGAGTTACGATGGACCATAAAACAACCATTTTGAGAATCTTCCAATCTAACACCCAAACGAGCCAACCTATGAACATCTTTCAGTGAGTATTTCTTGGCTTCTTCTACATGTGACACACATCCCATGGACAAAAGATTTAGAGCATCTGCAACCACATTAGCCTTTTTTGAGTGGTGGAGAACACTCATATCGTAATCTTTCAACAATTCCAACCACCTTTTTTGTCGAAGATTTAACTCCTTTTGAGTAAACACATATTGGAGACTTTTATGGTCCGTATACACATCCACATGAGGTCGCTCACTCAAGATCATGAATTGGATAATTCTTCTCATGCACCTTAAGTCGTCTAGAAGCATAAGCTACTACTTTCCCATGTTGCATAAGCACCCCCCCCAAGCCCACTCGGGATGCATCACAATATACAACGAAGCCCTTGGTACCCTCTGGAAGAGTCAATACCGGAGCGGATGTAAGCCTATCTTTCAAAATTTGGAAGCTTCTTTCACATAACTCTCACCACATAAATTTTACACTCTATTGGTTCAAGGTAGTCAAAGGAGATGCAATGGATGCAAAACCATCCACAAACCTCTTAAAGTATCCCGCTAGACCCAAGAAGCTTCTAATGTCGATTGGAGTCAGTGGTCTAGGCCCATTATTGACCGCCTCGGTTTGGATCAACCTCAAATCCTTCACAAGAGATGATATGACCAAGAAACGCCACCTACCTCAACCAAAATTCAAATTTGCTATACTTTGCAAATAATTGGTTTTCTTTAAGAGCTTGTAACACAATTCTCAAATGATTCATGTGTTCACCCTCATTTTTCGAATATACCAAGTTGTCTTCAATGAGAACAATGACAAATAAATTGTAGTAACTTCGAGACACCCTATTCATGAGATCCATAAATGCCGTCGGGGCATTAGTAAGACCAAAGTACATTACTAGGAACTCATAGTGACCATATCTAGTTCAAAATGACATTTTTCGTATATCCTCACCTCTTACCCTAAGTTGGTGATACTCCGATCTCAATTAAACTTAGAAAAGTAGTTTACCTGTTGGAGTTGATCAAACAATAAGTCATTCCAAGGGAGAGGATACTTGTTCATAATAGTGACTTTAATGAGTTGGCGATAATCAATGCATATTCTAAGGGACCCATCCTTCTTCTTCACAAAAAATAATGGAGAACCCCATGGATAAATACAAGATCTAATGAAGCCTTTGTCCAGTAAATCTTTGAGTTGAGTCTTCAACTCTTTCAATTCGGACGGAGCCATCCGATAAGGAGGTACTGAAATAGGATTGGTATCCGGTAGCAAGTCAATTCCAAAATTTGTTTACCGTTCAGGAGGGATTCTGGAAAGATCATTAGGAAAGACCTCAAGAAATTCCCTTACTATGGGGACCGACTCCATGGGAGAAACTTCGGAGTCTAAAACTTTGACTCTTACCTTGTGGTATAAGCACTCATTTGAGTACAAGCTTTTACACACGAAATGATACGTCCTCTACGAATAGAATTTCCCCCTTCCACTCTAAGATCGGTTCATTCGAAAATTGAACTTGACAATTCTTGTTCTAAAATCAATGGAAGAAAAGCAATCATGCAACCAAACCATACCAAAATGAAATCAAAGTCAACCATATCAAGTTTTACTAGTTCAACATAAGTAACTCTATTGGGCAATATTATAGGACAATTTCTGTACTCTCTCTTTGCAACAACTGACTCACCCACCGGGGTAGACACCATAAAAGGTTAATTCAAGATATCCGTCAAAATGTCAAACTTCCTAGCTACCAATGGAGTAACAAATGACAAGGTAGCACCCGAATAAAGTAAAGCATATACATCAATAGAGAAAACTTTCAACATACCGGTAACCACATTGGAAGAAGTCTCTTGCTCACCCCTAGAGCGGAGGGCATAAAAGTGAGTCTTCTTTTGACACGACTGGAATCTAGACCCCAGACGAGACCGGCGTCGTTGACCTCTCAGAGGTCGCAGACAAGCCTACTTACGTCATTATTACTTTACATAGGTTAATTTTAGCGGAAAATTTAAAACTTTTTGTTTCCTAATATACTTATAAAAACATTCTCATTAATACGTAATTGTTCACCATCAACCATCTAACATTAAGAGATAAGCAACTGAAAGAAATAGTTCAATTCTTATAAAGCGTATAATTGCCAAAATGGCACCAATACATAGTCTGAAAAAAAGTAGGAAAGAAACGCTAGTGGAACATGCTCCACTAGCTCAACTCTAAAACTAAGCTAGAATATAAAACAGTAGCATCCTCGAAGACATGAGGACCTACCAAAACCGGATGGATGCTGGACGTTCGGATAACTGCAACGATGATCCTGTAGCTCTATCGTCCACCTGCGCCTGCACCTAAAATAGTAGAGTTTGTATAGGGTTAGTACACACTTGTACTAAGTAAGGGTATATGCAAGCACACACCAAGGACATGCGTGAGAAATAATAGCTCTTTCCTAACAACATGATTTTTGGAAAGTCAAGTCAGTGGACTTGCCAAATTGAGATTAGGAAAGTTTCCAAATTTGGATTAGGAAAGTGATGCCATGAGAATAACATACCTCATCATACTTTTCACATTTGCACACAGCACATAACATTTATACATAGCACATATCATATAGCATACAGTACATTTTGCATGTAGCACATAACTTCTTTCATATCATTCATTCATATGCCATGAGACCTTGGAATCATGGACTTCACATTAAGACATCCTAGAAATGAGGGCTCAACAGATGGGACCTCAACTAGGGAATCTTCATTAGCAAATACAGAGTCTGCTTCATTCATTCATACGTACTTTATTACATTTCATTCATAGGCCAGTGTAACCACCATCTATACCTAGGATGTAGTATAAGACTTTCATTAGGTTCGTTGTGCAATGACCAAGAATGAACTAATGTCATTACTTGAATCTAACTCACCTTTGATTATCGTATCCTAACACCTTTGGAATTATTCCTTTCATTATGTGCATCATTTGAGGCTGGCCTCATTCATTCATTGGGAACTTTAGCTTTAACCAACATAGATAATGTGAGCATCATGAAATCCAGTGTCTCCCCCACACCGAAAAGAGGTGGAATCACTGGCCAAAGTGATCCAACAACATGCTAGCGTACATGGGAATTTAACCCCGCCAGATCCCTATATTGGCAGTATAGGTTCGAAGACTAGGATGTATGGAGACCCATACCCGGCAATCCGGACAGTCTCATCTCATGAGAGTTACGTGAACCTTTGCCCTTCCCGAAAGAAGGCATCACCGCTCATGGCTAGTCTATCGGTGCTCAGTATAAAGTTCCATTTCATTCAACTCATACGTCATGGAAGCTGACTTCTAGTATGAGGACATCATAGCTCATTAGATGATTTCTCATCTCATCATTAGTCTTGTGTGTGTTAAGCTCAATACCTTGATTATAGTGGTCATACAGTCTGGTCTCTTCATTATCTTACACTCTCATAGGTGAGTACGTATTGATAACATTTATTTAGGCTCATTTGAGATTACTCTCATCATTTACATTAGCCTTATATCATGTTGTGACCACATTCATTATCATTAGCACCTTTGCTTTTCATAGTCACTCACCTCTTATTACGTGAACGTTCATTTTATCATATTCCAATGCACTTGGCCATTTAGTGTATCTTACACTCATACTTAACCCTTCTAGGGTTCATCATTTCATTACATACTTCTTAGATTCACTTACTTCGAACATATGTGAGACTTATGTGTCTATACATACAAGCCATGAGGCTTCATTCATATTTCGTCTAAGTGATTCATATCTTTCTAAGATTATGTGATACAAGACTTATGCATCTTGTATGTATGCCAAGATCTTGATTTCGATCTAAGTATGTGGCGTTATTCTTGGATATTTTATTCACGTATGACTTATGTATCAATACGGAAGCTTGGGCAAGGAAACCCAAGTCTTGAATCAATTGGATATCATTTATATTTTTAATTGATTTTATTCTAATATTCATAACATTATGACTCTAAGTTAAATCACAATATTAACATTGAAGGATTAATTTTCTCCTTAATAATACTCCTAAGTTGGCCGAAGGGTTGTGGGTTCGAACCCCCACAACCCCTTTTTTTTAAAATTAACCTCATCTTGTCCATTCTCGCCTAAACCAAGAGGTTGTGGGATCAAATCCCCACAGCCTCTTTTATTTTTGTCATTTAATTCACATAAGTAGGGAGGTTGTGGGTTCGTACCCCCATAGCTTCCTTATCTTTAATTCAATTTCGCTAGGGGCTGTGAGGTGGTAGGTTCGAACCCCCACAGCCCTATATATTTATTTTTTTTCGCTAGGTTGAGGGTACTTGGCAGTGAGGTCGTGGGATCAAACCCCAACAACCTCACTTGCTTTATTACTCATTTTCGCCCCCTCTCTATTTCCAGCCTTGAGGTCGTGGGTTCGATTCCCACGCCTCACATTTTCTTTTTCTTTATTTTTCTCTTCCTTTCTTCCCAAGCGTTGCGTGTTCGATTCCCCCAGCCCCATCTCCCTTGTTATTTTCTCGCGTCAACAGCAGCTAAGGGGTTCGAATCCCCTTAGCCACCTTACAAGTTTTTTTAAAATATTTCAGCCTCTTGGTCATGTGAGGTCTTGGGTTCAATTCCCCTTGACCTCATCTACTTAAATTCCTTTTTAAACTCTCCCAAAACTACAAGCTGCTGGCCGAAACCAACATCAAAGTACTGGAATTTTTATCACTTTTTTTTGGCAGCCTATTTTCTCACCTCTTTAACGTTAAATGTTCAAGCGTTTGGAGTAGTTTTTAGTGAGTCCTTTAGGTGTATTTTCATGGATACATTTGGCCAAGAGTTTATCATCAAATTCAGCCACATTACACTTAAATGAACATCACCATTTACATACATTTGTGCACATAAAATAATAACCATAACATGTCATTTTCAAACTTGAATCCGAGAGTGTACATTACGGCTACACTAAGCACACACATCATTTTTCACTTAATTTCGAGCAACATGCTCAATATTAACATAATTCCGAACATACATACATAAACATAATCCTCACGACAACACATTACATCTCTAATTTCCATCAGCAAACACACCCAACCTATGATTCGATGGGAGCTAGTGACAGGGACATGCAATGGGGAACAACCCTAGTTTTCGGAATAGATTCGTCTGAGTCCTAAGGGTCTCTTGGGAAAAGGGACCAAGAGTAAGAAAACCCATACCTTTTTGACGTTTTTACAATACACGACCTGCTGTCCAACCTCTCCAAACCACGCTCAAGTCCAACACTTCAACACCAATCGACGGAAGACTCCTCCCCTTTGCCTAACGTTTTTGGTTATCTTGATTTCTCAGAATTTTTGTGTTTGTTCTTCAAGTGTAAAGAAACCTTGATATTATTTCTGATATTTTAGTTATTAAATCAGAGAGCAACGTGAGAGAGATAGTGAAACATGAGAGAGAGAGAGATCGTGAGAGAGTGGCTTAAAATTAGGAGTTTTAGTTTGGGAATTAGTCAAACTAGGACTCCTTGTTAAACCTTTAAATAAAAATCTGATTTTTATTTTTCTTAAATCAGCTAATAATTATTAATTAATTAAATTAATTTATCCATTTAAATAAAAACAAGCTAAATCATTGCTTCCACCTAGGTTCGAACCCGGGTGGAGCAAGACTTCACTCTTAGAGCTCACATTCGGCCCTCTCTCTCAAAATTGCCCTTCCATTTTATTAAATAATTAATTATTTATATATTTAGGGTAATTACGATATCACCCTTAGCCTGGTAAAAGACCATTTTACCCCTAGGCCCTCAAAACTTAAAAATTCTTCTTTTTAAGTCCGGTAAAGACTCCTTCGATTAAATATTCATTTTTGAGAGCCTTACTTGGTTGGTTCCAACCTTTCCAAGCTCAACTAACTCCCCAAGTTAGTTTGCTTGGTCGTAGTAAGGGTTCTGAGGTTTGGTTCTACGCGTATTAGTGTGTGTGAACCTTGGTCTAATCGCAAGCATTCTTGACAACCTAAGTCTTGATCCTATTCATATTTTAGGGTTGTTACATTATCCCCCCCTTAGGAACATTCGTCCCCGAATGACTACTACTTCACGTTGTAATGCCAGTCAGATCATAATAAAATCACTATACACAGTCAATCAATAGCAACAAAATACGGGGCGATAAGGAAACATAGGTTTAAGAGTATAAAGTCTAACCTCAAGGGCTGAACAGGTGAGGGTAGCGGGCCCTCATGTCGGCCTCAGCTTCCCACGTAGTACCCTCAACAAGATGATTTCTCCACAATACCTTCACTGTGGCAATCTCCTTGTTCCTCAGCCGCTTGACCTGTCTGTCTAAGATCTCAACAGGTACCTCCTCATAAGACAAGTCTTCACCAACCCCCAAACCTTCAACAGGTAAGATTGATGCTGGATCACCTAGGCACTTCTTCAACATAGAGACATGAAAGACTGGATGAACAGAAGCTAGTTCTGTAGGCAATGCTAACTCATAGGCCACCTCGCCCACATGCTGTAGGATCTCATATGGCCCAACATATCTCGGACTCAGCTTCCCTTTTCTCCCAAATATCATCACGCCTTTCATAGGCGATATTTTCAAGTAAACCTGGTCACCAACATCAAACTCTAAGGGCCGCTTTCTGTTATCAACATAAGACTTCAGCCGACTGTAAGTAGTAGTCAACCTGTCCTAATCATTCTGACCTTCTCTAAGGCCTCATGAATGATCTACGAACCCAAAATGGATGACTCTCCAACCTCGAACCACCCAACTTGAGATCTACACCTCCTACCATACAGTGCCTCAAATGGTGCCATCCAAATGCTGGAATGATAGCTATTATTATACGAGAACTCTATCAAAGGCAGATGGTCATCCCAGTTACCTCTGAAGTCAATCACACACGCTCTCAACATATTCTCCAATGTCTGTATGGTGCGCTCTGCCTGCCCATCTGTCTGAGGGTGAAAGGCAGTGCTAAGCTTCATCTGCGTGCCCAAGCTCTTCTGGAAAGATCTCCAGAAATGAGAAGTAAACTGAGCTTCTCTGTCTGAAATAATAGACAAAGGAATCCCATGCCATCTCACAATCTTATCAATGTAGAGTCTCGCATAATCCTCGGCTCTGTAAGTAGACTTCACAGGGATAAAGTAGGCAGACTTAGTCAATCTGTCCACAATAACCCATATAGAGTCATGCTGCCTCCTAGTCCTCGGAAGCCCAACCAAGAAGTCCATATTAATGGCCTCCCATTTCCATGTTGGAACCTCAATAATCTGAGTCAGACCACCAGGCTTAAGATGCTCTGCCTTAACCTGCTGACAATTAGGACACTTGGCCACATATTCCGCAATGTCCTTCTTCATGCCATCCCACCAATAAATCTGCTTGAGATCATGATACATCTTGGTGGAACCTGGATGTATAGAATATCTGGAACCATGGGCCTCTGCAACAATCGTGGTCCGCAAATTATCCACATCTGGCACACACAGCCTGTCTTGATACCTAAGTATGCCATCACCTCCCAAAGCGAAAGACTCATTCATCTTCATCAGCACTGAGTCCTTCAGCTCCATGAACACGGGATCTAGATGCTGACCCTGCTTGACTTAAACTACCAAGGATGATTCAGAACTAGGATGAACTGAAATATCCCCACTAGTGGAGTCAACCAAACACACACCCAATCTGGCCAGTCTGTGTACATCTTTTACCAGCTCCTTCTTCTCCTCCTTAATGTGAGCTCTACTTCCCATGCTCATCCTGCTCAAAGCATCAGCTACAACATTAGCCTTACCTGGATGGTAGTGCACATTCATGTCATAATCCTTCAACAGCTCCAACCATCTCCGCTGATGTAGATTCAACTCCCTCTGTGTGAACACGTACTGGAGACTCTTATGGTCTGTGAACACATCTACATGCACTCCATACAGATAATGCCTCCATAGCTTCAGTGCAAACACCACAGCTGCCAACTCCAGGTCATGAGTGGAATAATTTTTCTCATGAACCTTGAGCTGTCTGGATGCATAGGCTATCACCTTACCAACCTGCATAAGAACACAACCCAAACCAACCCTAGATGCATCACAATAAACAGTGTAATTCTCACCACACTTAGTCAAAGTAAGCACCGGGGCTGAAGTGAGTCTGTCCTTGAGCTCCTGGAAACTCTTCTCACAAGTCTCCGTCCATTCAAACATGGCCTTCTTCTTAGTCAAATCTGTCAATGGGGCAGCAATGGAAGAAAAGCCCTCCACAAACCTGCGGTAATAACCAGCCAATCCCAAAAAGCTACGGATGTCAGTTGGAGTAAGAGGCTTTGGCCAGTTCTTCACAGCCTCAGTCTTCCTGGTATCCACCTCCACGCCCTGATCGGACACAACATGACCCAGGAAGGTCACTAATCTCAGCCAGAATTCACATTTGCTGAATTTGGCATACAACTGATGCTGTCTAAGTACCTGCAAGGTTAGTCTCAAATGTTGTTCATGCTCTTCCTTGGTCTTAGAGTAGATGAGAATGTCATCAATGAATAGATGACGAAAGAGTCAAGGTATTCACGAAAGACCCTGTTCATGAGATCCATAAATGCAGCAGGTGCATTCGTGAGACCAAATGACATGACTAAGAACTCATAGTGACCATAGCGGGTACGAAAGGCTGTATTTGGGATATCTCCATCCCTAACCCTAGGTTGATGATATCCTGAACGAAGATCAATCTTAGAGAAGACACTAGACCCTTGGAGTTGATCGAACAAATCATCTATTCTGGGAAGTGAGTACTTATTCTTTATAGTGACTTTGTTGAGCTACCGATAATCGATACACATTCTAAGGGTTCCATCTTTCTTCTTTACAAACAACACTGGAGCGCCCCAAGGGGATATGCTCGGCTCAATGAAACCCTTGTCAGTGAGATCTTTTAATTGCAGCTTCAACTCTTTGACTTCAGCTGGAGCCACTCGGTAAAGAGGAATTGAGATTGGTTTAGTATCGGGTTCTAAGTCGATACCAAAGTCAATCTCTCGAAGGGGAGGAACTCCAGGCAAATCATCAAGAAACACATCTAAGAACTCATTCACTACAGGTACTGAGTCTATGGAAGGAATGTCATGATCTAGATCATTAACACTCACAAGATGACACAATAACCCCTTGGACATCATTTTATTGGCCTTAAGGTTAGAAATCAAGGGGTTAGGACGACTCGAATAGTACCCCTCCCAGAGTAACTCTTCTTCATTAGGGAACCGAAATCTCACCACTCTACTACGACAGTCCAAGCAAGCATAACAACTGTGAAGCCAATCCATGCCAAGAATAACATCAAAATCATGCATGGGTAACTCAACCAAGTTTGCACACATAGTTTTTCCACTAACAACTATTGGGCAACCCTTGTATACTCTATCAGTTCTTACATTTCCCCCTGAAGGTGTACTAACCACAATAGGATCATGCAGAACTTCAGGCAATGTCTCAAAAGTAAGAGCAAGCAAAGGAGTTACAAAGGAAAGTGTAGACCTGGATCAAGTAAAGCATAAACAGAAGTTGAGAACACTTGCAGCATACTTGTGACCACATCAGCGGACTTCTCCTGCTCCTCTCTGCCTTTCAGGGCATAGAACCTGTTCCTCGTAGGAGGCTCGGCTGCTGCTGCACCCTGTAGATTAGGCCTAGGCTGAGTATTACCTCCAGCCTGACCTCTGTTCTGTGGACAGTCTCTGACCATGTGTCCACTTTTACCACAACCGAAGCAGGCATTAGTGCCCTGTCTGCACTCTCCACTGTGAGCTCGGCCACACTTAGCACAATTCTTCTTAGGACGCTGCATCTCACCCCCATTGCCCTTCTTGGGCTCAGGTCTGCCTCCTCTAGGTGTAGCACTCCTCTGAGGATTAAAATTCCCAGAACTCTGTTGCCCCTTTTTGAACCTTGGCTGCTCACGGACGCCAAAGTTGTTCCTCTGGCCTCCATCACCGGGTCCAGCCTGATCTTGAGTCCTAGTCCTCCTAGCATCACGAACACCTCTCTTTCTGCGGCTTTCCTCTACCTGCTGGACATGCACCATCAACCTGGAAAGATCCATATTATCATGGAGCATTGCAGATCGACACTCCTCCTCCAAGTCTCCATTGATTCCTGTGAGGAACCTGCTCATCTCATCCCTGCTGTTAGAAACCAGGGAAGTAGCATACCTGGATGATTTCAACAAAGTTCAGTATTATCCTCATTCTTGCTATTAAATACTAGGGAAAATAACCTACCTTGACTGCTTAACAAACTTCAGGGAATACTCCCTGACTGTCATAGAGCCTTGTTTAAGGTTGATAAATTCCTCAACCTTGGCCTCCCTCATCTCCCTGGGAAAGAATCTCTCCAGAAATGCTGTCTTGAACAGCTCCCATGTGACTGGCACTCCACCTAAGACACGGCTATATCTTGCCACATGTTGCACCAAGTCTGTGCAACATCCTTGAGCTGATAGGAAGCCAACTCAGCCTTCTCAAACTCAGTGGCCCCCATAGCGACCAAGATTTTATGAATCTCATCCACAAACTCCTGGGGATCCTCTGATGTCCTAGACCCTATGAAAATAGGAGGATTCATCCTCGTGAAATCCCTCAGCCTGTCAGCCATGCTACGAACTGGTGGGTTCTCCCTCTGAACATCCTGCCGGTTGACTTGGGAAGTCATAGCCTGGGCCTGCATAGTAATGGCCTGTGCCATCTGGGCCAGAGATGCCCTTAACTCAGCATCAGTCAACCCAGCTGGATTAACTGGCATAGCCACTCCTTCAGCTGGAGCCTGGGGTGGAACTCGATTGCCCCCAGCAGCTGCTCCTCCTCTCCTCTGACCAATAGCTCTCCTAGTGTTCATTCTCTGAAAACAAAAAAAAATTGATGTTAGACACGCTCATAACACCAAGAAATTAAACTTTAGGAGAAGCACGATAAGAGCAGAAAAAGGGAAGTTTTCCTATGCATCATGCAGTCTCTAATCCAGGATAGTGGTGCACTTCATTACCATGACTTAGAAACTACTCAATGTGGTTGATATGAACTTATTATTTTCGTAATTTAACCTAGTGCTCTTATACCAACTTTGACACGACTGTAATCTAGACCCCAGACGAGACCAGCGTCGTTGACCTCTCAGAGGTCGCAGACAAGCCTACTTACGTCATTCTTACTTTACATAGGTTAATTTTAGCGTAAAATTTGAAACTTTTTGTTTCCAAACATACTTATAAAAACATTCTTATTAATACGTAATTGTTCACCATCAACCATCTAACATTAAGAGATAAGCAACTGAAAGAAATAGTTCAATTCTTATAAAGCGTATAATTGCCAAAATGGCACCAATACATAGTCTGAATAAAAGCAGGAAAGAAACGCTAGTGGAACATGCTCCACTAGCTCAACTCTAAAACTAAGCTAGAATATAAAATAGTAGCATCCTCGAAGACATGAGGACCTACTAAAACCGGATGGATGCTGGACGTCCGGATAACTGCAACGATAATCCTGTAGCTCTATCGTCCACCTGTGCCTGCACCTAAAATAGTAGAGTTTGTATAGGGTTAGTACACACTTGTACTAAGTATGGGTATATGCAAGCACACACCAAGGACATGCATGAGAAAGAATAGCTCTTTCCTAACAACATGATTTTTGGAAAGTCAAGTCAGTGGACTTGCCAAATTAAGATTAGGAAAGTTTCCAAATTTGGATTAGGAAAGTAAATGTGCTTTCCAAATTTGGATTAGGAAAGTGATGCCATGAGAATAACGTACCTCATCATACTTTTCACATTTGCACACAGCACATAACATTTATACATAGCATATATCATATAGCATACAGTACATTTTGCATGTAGCACATAACTTCTTTCATATCATTCATTCATATGCCATGAGACCTTGGAATCATGGACTTGACATTAAGACATCCCAGAAATGAGGGCTCAACAGATGGGACCTCAACTACGGAATCTTCATTAGCAAACATAGAGTCTGCTTCATTCATTCATACGTACTTCATTTCATTTCATTCATAGGCCAGTGTAACCACCAGCTATACCTAGGATGTAGTTTAAGACTTTCATTAGGTTCATTCTGCAATGACCAAGAATGACCTAATGTCATTACTTGAATCTAACTCACCTTTGATTATCCTATCCTAACACCTTTGGTATCATTCATTTCATTATGTGCATCATTTGAGGCTGGCCTCATTCATTCATTGGGAACTTTAACTTTAACCGACATAGATCATGTCAGCATCATGAAATCCAGTGTCTCCCCCACACTGAAAAGAGGTGGAATCACCGGCCAAAGTGATCCAATAACATGCTAGCGTACATGGGAATTTAACCCCGCCAGATCCCTATATTGGCAGTAAAGGTTCGAAGACTAGGAGATGTATGGAGACGCATACCCGGCAATCCGGACTGTCTCATCTCATGAGAGTTACGTGAATGTTTGCCCTTCCCGAAAGAAGGCATCACCGCTCATAGCTAGTCTATCGGTGCTCAGTATAAAGTTCCATTTCATTCAACTCATACGTCATGGAAGCTGACTTCTAGTATGAGGACATCATAGCTCATTAGATGATTTCTCATCTCATCATTAGTATTAAGTGTGTTAAGCTCAATACCTTCATTAGAGTGGTCATACAGTCTGGTCTCTTCATTATCTTACACTCTCATAGGTGAGTACGTATTGATAACATTTATTTAGGCTCATTTGAGATTACTCTCATTATTTACATTAGCCTTATATCATGTTGTCACCACATTCATTATCATTAGCACCTTTGCTTTTCATAGTTACTCACCTCTTATTGTGTGAACGTTCATTTTATCATATGCCAATGCACTTGGCCATTTAGTGTATCTTACACTCATACTTAACCCTTCTAGGGTTCATCATTTCATTACATACTTCGAACATATGTGAGACTTATGTGTCTATACATACAAGCCATGAGGCTTCATTCATATTTCGTCTAAGTGATTCATATCTTTCTAAGATTATGTGATACAAGACTTATGCATCTTGTATGTATGCCAAGATCTTGATTTCGATCTAAGTATGTGGCGTTATTCTCGGATATTTTATTCACGTATGACTTATGTATCAATACGGAAGCTTGGGCAAGTAAACCCAAGTCTTGAATCAATTGGATATCATTTATATTTTTAATTGATTTTATTCTAATATTCATAACATTATGACTCTAAGTTAAATCACAATATTAACATTGAAGGATTAATTTTCTCCTTAATAATACTCCTAAGTTGGCCGAAGGGTTGTGGGTTCGAACCCCCACAACCCCTTTTTAATTTTTATTAACCTCATCTTGTCCATTCTCTCCTAAACCAAGAGGTTGTGGGATCAAATCCCCACAACCTCTTTTATTTTTGTCATTTAATTCGCATAAGTAGGGAGGTTGTGGGTTCGAACCCCCACAGCCTCCTTATCTTTAATTCAATTTTGCTAGGGGCTGTGAGGTGGTGGGTTCGAACCCCCACAGCCTCATATATTTTTTTTTATTTTTCGCTAGGTTGAGGGTACTTGGCAGTGAGGTCGTGGGATCGAACCCCCACAACCTCACTTTCTTTATTACTCATTTTCGCCCCCTCTCTATTTCCAGCCTTGAGGTCGTTGGTTCGATTCCCATGCCTCACATTTTCTTTTTCTTTATTTTTCCTCTTCCTTTCTTCCCAAGCGTTGCGTGTTCGATTCGCCCCAGCCCCATTTCCCTTGTTATTTTCTCGCGTCAACAGCAACTAAGGGGTTCGAATCCCCTTAGCCCCCTTACAAATTTTTTTTAAATTTTCAGCCTCTTGGTCATGTGAGGTCTTGGGTTCAATTCCCCTTGACCTCATCTACTTAAATTCCTTTTTAAACTCTCCCAAAACTACAAGCTGCTGGCCGAAACCAACATGAAAGTACTGGAATTTTTATCACTTTTTTTTTTGCATCCTATTTTCTCACCTCTTTAACGTTAAATGTTCAAGCGTTTGGAGTAGTTTTTAGTGAGTCCTTTAGGTGTATCTTCATGGATACATTTGGCCAAGAGTTTATCATCAAATTCAGCCACATTACACTTAAATGAACATCACGATTTACATACGTTTGTGCACATAAAATAATAACCATAACATGTCATTTTCAAACTTGAATCCGAGAGTGTACATTACGGCTACACTTTGCACACACATCATTTTTCACTTAATTTCGGGCAACATGCTCAATATTCACATAATTCCGAACATACATACATAAACATAATCCTCACGAAAACACATTACATCCCTAATTCCTATCAGCAAACACACCAAACCTATGATTCGATGGGAGCTAGTGACAGGGACATGCAATGTGGAACAACCCTAGTTTTCGGAATAGATTCGTCTGAGTCCTAAGGGTCTCTTGTGAAAAGGGACCAAGAGTAAGAAAACCCATACCTTTTTGACATTTTTACAATACACGACCTGCTGTCCAACCTCTCCAAACCACGCTCAAGTCCAACACTTCAACACCAATCGACGGAAGACTCCTCCCCTTTGCCTAACGTTTTTGGTTATCTTGATTTCTTAGAATTTTTGTGTTTGTTCTTCAAGTGTAAAGAAATCTTGATATTATTTCTGATATTTTAGTTATTAAAGCAGAGAGCAACGTGAGTGAGATAGTGAAACGTGAGAGAGAGAGAGATCGTGAGAGAGTGGCTTAAAATTAGGAGTTTTAGTTTGGGAATTAGTCAAACTAGGACTCCTTGTTAAACCTTTAAATAAAAATCTGATTTTTCTTTTTCTTAAATCAGCTAATAATTATTAATTAATTAAATTAATTTATCCATTTAAATAAAAATAAGTTAAATCATTGCTTCCACCTAGGTTCGAACCCGGGTGGAGCAAGACTTCACTCTTAGAGCTCACATTCGGCCCTCTCTCTCAAAATTGCCCTTCCATTTTATTAAATAATTAATTATTTATATATTTAGGGTAATTACGATATTACCCTTAGCCTGGTAAAAGACCATTTTACCCCTAGGCCCTCAAAACTTAAAAATTCTTCTTTTTAAGTCCGGTAAAGACTCCTTCGATTAAATCTTCATTTTCGAGAGCCTTACTTGGTTGGTTCCAACCTTTACAAGCTCAAATAACTCCCCAAGTTAGTTTGCTTGGTCGTACTAAGGGTTCTGAGGTTTGGTTCTACGCGTATCAGTCTGTGTGAACCTTGGTCTAATCGCAAGCATTCTTGACAACCTAAGTCTTGATCCTATTCAATTTTTAGGGTTGTTACATCTTCTTAGAATCAACATTAGAGCAACTTTCTTGAGATTGCCCACTACCCTTGTCTTGACCCTTCAAGTTTGGGAAATACCTCACCTTGTGGCCACTCTTACCACAACAAAAGCAATTTTCTGTCCCAATGAGGCAATCACCATAATGTTTTTTGCCACACTTTACACAAGTTGACTTCTTAGCACTACTAGAACTTAGGCCTACGTCAACGGATTTTTTAGCAACACTTAAGCCACCGTTACTATAGAGGGTCTATTGCAACGGTTTGAGCCGTTGCCAAAAGGATTGGATATTATTGCTACGACTAAGTAATAAATCCGTTACCATTGTGTGAAAACCGTTGCAATAGACCCTTTATATTGCAACAGTTACTGTTATTGTTGCCATAAAGTAATCTATGGCAACATTTACTGCGAATATTACTCTATTGGAACAATTCTATATTAAATCCTTCCATAATTTCCCTCTATTATTTTCGCTGACCCCGCCAAAACTTTTCATTTATTTTATTATTAATTAATGTTTTAAAGTAAAATATTTTTTCTCTTTAAGTAAAATTAAGTAAACTTGTGGAAATTAGACAAATATTTCCACAAGCAAACGCGGCTCTTCCTTTCCTAATTTCTCTTCCTCTTCTCTTTCTCTTTGACCTAAGTTGACAAGCAGAATGCGGCTACAAGCAGAACTTGTTGAAGCGGAAGAACGATGGAAGATTGAAGTTGTGGAACGATGGAAGATTGAAGTAGAAACGGAACAATGAAAGATGGTAAGTTGTTCTTCATGTCTGTGATTTTAGGGCAAACATAAATCCATTTTTTTCTTTGAATCTGAACTCGTTTCTCTCTTTAAATTATCTCTGAAATCTAATGAAATGGATGGTTGTATGTTTTCTTGTAAAATCTAAGGAAATGGAGGTTTTCTTCTTCAAGTCTTGGAGGTTCTCTTCTTCAATCTTTGAGGTTACAACTGCCGAAGAAACTATAAGTTTGAACTTTTGAGGTTTTCTTCTTGAATCTCTTCTTTTGTCTTTAATATTTGGGTGTGGTTAGTGTATGTGAAATATTTCTCTATTTCTGGGTTCTTTTTCATTAAGTTGTAACTATTGTGGGTTTAATGTTTTGTTGGATTTACGGTGAAATTCACTGTTGTAGACCTATTTAACTTGAAATTGATGAGTTATTCAAGTTGAACTTTGGGCTCCTTTGTTTGAGGGCAGGTTCGATAACCTTTGTTGAGCCAGTTTTCAATGTATGGTCTGTCATATGTCTGTAGAAAGAAAGATGAATGAAATAAAATAATTCAAAAATGAAATGAAATGAAATGTGGAGAGAATACCTATCCAGAAGCAAGAACAACAGAGTCCTTCATAAGGTGATGAGAAATTGGGCAAAGGTATTCAGGGGGTGGAGCAGCTCTCAATTTCAAGTCTGG
Organism: Solanum sitiens; assembly: GCA_016801875.1. Lineage (NCBI taxonomy): Eukaryota > Viridiplantae > Streptophyta > Magnoliopsida > Solanales > Solanaceae > Solanum > Solanum sitiens. Next base: position 689,266 of record JABWTJ010000250.1, read on the forward strand.
TAGAGCACTCAAACAATGAATGGCTTCATCAGTGTCTTTAATAGTGTAATCATCGTTTTCAACTATACAATTTACCTTCTCTGCAACTCTCTTTTTAGTTCATCCACCGACGCCGCCATTCACTAACTATTAGACTGATGCAAAATTTTCTCTCTATTTAATACAATATAAATAATTCTGAATCTAAAAACTGACTTCACTACTCTATAGCCTAAAGACTAGGAAATATTTATAATGACTCCTAAATAAAAGAAACTATTGAATCCACATTTGTGATCACCTTGCTAACATTCCCTCCTTAAACTGAAATATCTTTTGGTTTAATTTGCAAACACCAAGTTGATATTGGAAAAAATATTAATAATAAAATATTAAATCAAAGTAAAAGTGGTTATAAGTTGAGGATGACTGACATGTAACTAGTTTCAGCTTGTTATTTTACTTTTCGCACACAAATAGATAATCTTGTTTTTGGAATATAATCATATGAGCTCTAGCCTCTACTTTCTTCTTTGGAAAAACGAAAAGATTAATATTTGCATTTTAAGTTAGAGCAATAGGAAATAAGAGATAAATTAACATGAGAAAGGAATTATCTAAAATTTGCTATTTGTTGAATGTGCTGCCTATGTCTATATATTGATGTTGTTTCTGGACTGTTTCTACGACTATCTGAATGTGCTGCCAGCATTGGACTATTTCTGTGACTTTAGAATCTGGATCCGACAATGTTGCTTTTACTGAAAGTCTGTATGATGTTCTGTATGATATTCTGAAAGGTTGTAACTTGTGTGTTTGGTGTGTGTGTGTGTGAGATTTATGATGCATTTTTTAGTATAGGATCCATTTCCAAGTATAGCACAGGAATTGGAACTTCATGAATGTTCATTGTGCTGTCTTTTGTTACTTTTTTCCTGCTAGTAGTTTGTTTCTTTCTTGTCTTCAGTTATAAGTGGTAACATGCATTTGTTAATCCGTTAAGTGGAGTTTTCAGATTTGGATCTCCCTTTGAGCTGTTTTCTTTCTTCTTTTATTTTATTGTTTGATCAAAATGTGATGAATATGAGAAGGGGTTTTTTGATCTTGATTGCTACTTTTTATGCATATGAAAAAAGGAGTTTTCTTTATAAGTTCCCATACCCCAAGAACTGACCAAGATCTCTTTTTTCTTCCATTTTAGTGAAATTATTACTGATGAGTCTTATGAGATTCTTGAGTTTTTCCATATATATTAGAAACTTTGCAGCTCATGTTTTTTAAGCAATGAAATTTAGTAAAGATACTGTTTTGGATGGAGAAATTGTGTTACAAAAAGAAAAACCTGAGTGACAGTTTTTATATGGGATGTATGAAGTAGTACAAAAAGCTATAGATCCCTTAATTCAGTTTCTAAATAGTATTGTTTATATAATTATATTCTATCTAATCATCCTTAAAGAACTGTCAAAATGAATTTCTGTTTACACTTATATTTGCCAAGTTTTTTTCCATTTTCCAAATAGGGAAGGTCGGAACTTAGAAGAAGGAAAAAGACAACCTCTTGTTATACTAATGACCAATTAAATAAAATGGAGCAAATGAATAGAAATGAGAAGACTTTTGCTATTTTAATCCTTGTGTAATGTACTGATCTTCCAGCTTTTATCTTTTTTAATTTCTAATGTATGCCTCCTTTTTGTCCCTTGCTGTTAAATTTCCTTCACCTGGAAATTGTTTGGTATACTTTGGTCCTTTGTTCTGTCCCTCAATAAAGTTTTAATTATGGTATTTTATAGGTGGAGAAGATAACCACGAGGAGAAGGAGGATGAAAGCAGTAGTGATGAAGACCTTACTTGATATATTTGAGACTTTTGTTAAGCAGGATGATGATGAAAGCAGTAGAATCCTATTAATTTAGCTCAACTCTCTTTTGTTTCTTGACATTTTGAGTCTGCAAACTATTGAAAACACGTGTTTTGGTATATTTTACCTTTATGGATATTGTGACTAGGATATTTCGAATTATATATATGATTCCACTATATAATTAGTCGTTTCCTTTCGTGATTTGATTTAGAGAACTTTTCTATAAATTGTTGATTTTGTGTTTGGGGAAATCTGTATATTCATATAGATTGGTTACAATAGAAAATAAAACTGTTGCAATATCAATAACAACCGTTGCTATAATATTTAAAAAAGTGTTACCAATATGAACAAGCTATTGCAATGGACTCTATTGCAACTCTATTTAACAGTTACCACAACCCCTAATGCAACAGTTCTAAACGGTTACAATTGTTGTAATATTATAGTGCCTATAGATCGAAAGAAAACCGTTGCAATAGAGGCCCCAATAGCAACAGTTTTGAGAACCGTTACACTACATGTTACAATAGAGCTATAGTAACGCGAGTAGATGAGACGGTTCACAAAACGTTGATGTAGCTCTAAGGCAACAGTTTTCTGTCCTATTGCAACACATATGAAACTGTTGTCGTAGGCCTAATTTCTAGTAGTGTTATTTAGTGAACTAGTACCCCTTCCATTTTTAGGCTTAGGGTTAGACATCCTATCATCACGAGCCTTAGGGAACATGGAAGGAACATTATTAGAAAACCTTTTTTTGAACCTAGGCTTGTCTTGGATATAAAGCCTACCTTTTGAAGAAACACCATCAAATGACTTTGCCCTATTGTTATCTCTACTCTTCCTCTCAACCCTTGTATCCTCCATTTGTTAATCATGAACCATAAGACAATAAATATTCATATTATCATATAGCATAGCCGAACGACATTCTTCTTTCAAGTCATCAGGCACCCCTGCCACAAAGCGGCTCATCTCATCCCTCGGGTCGGAAACAAAAAAAGGAGCATACTTTGACAACTTAATAATTTCAAAGATTAGTCAAGCACACTCATGCCTCCTTGACGAAGGTTGGTGAATTCTTCCACCTTAGGTTCCCATGTCACCGGAACTACCCTCAACAACCTATAGTCTCTCCATTGGATGTACTAAGTTTGGGCCACGTCCTTGAGTTGGTAGGTGGCTAACTCGGCCTTTTCACTAGTAGTCAACCCTATAGCATAGAGGATTTTATAGACATAAGTAATGAAATCTTGGGGGTCTTCCTCCACTTTGGACCCATAGAATGTAAGGGGATTCATCTTTGTGAAATCCCTCAAGCGGGAGGCCATGGTGCTACCATGTTGTTTTACTCGGGGTACCACCTCCCGGTTAGCTTGGGTCATCATGGCTTGAGCTTGAGTAGTGACGACTTGTGCTTGAGTAGTAATGGCTTGGTTCATTTGGAGAAAGGCTGCCCTTATGTCCCCATCCGACATGTCCAGAGGATTAGCCGGAGCATGAATATCATTCGGAACTTCTTCAAGAGGAGGATCTTGATTGCCACGGGGAGGAACTCCTGCATTAGCAATTTCTTCATCAAGTCTTCGTGCGGATGACCTTCGAGTATTCATACCTAGAACCATAATACAATGCTTAGGTGAAACCATACATAAAGTACACTCTAGAGGCACGAAACTGGATTTCAAAGAAAAGGAGAATTTCCTAAGCATCATATAGCTTCTCACTCATAAGTGTGACGCGCTTCACAATTATGAATAAGAACCTACATAGACGTTGTTTAATGAGACATCAATACCAAAGATCTTCAATATCATGCTCTGATACCAAGTTTGTCACCACCGGGGAGCACCCCGTAGAAGTAACCGGTGTCGTCGTCCTCGAAGAGAACTAAGACTAACCTCTAAGTATTTGGCATTACATTCAATAGGTTAAATTACCGAAAAATTTAAAACTTCTTAACTACTTCTACATTGTGCTTTACTTAGACCTCTCCCTTACACATAATATATACTTAGAGGGTTTACATAGACTACTCGCAATAGAACACACTACATAGCTTCTACTTTTATTTCACGTACATATATAACAATATAGATTCATAGAAGTCTAGAATACGTCTAATATTAAACAATCTAAAATGAGTACAAAATTGTGCGTAGCCCATACTTCATTATAACAAAGAGCCTCATATAGGCTATACAACAAATATCTTCAGTTGAAAAGGAAAGAATCTAGAAGTCTTATAACTAGAACAACATCAATAGCTTGATAAAGACATCTTCCTCGAAAAGTGAGGACCTACCTAACACTTGGGAAATATCCAAGTAGTCTTTAAAGGCCTTCTATAAACTCAACAGCTGGACACTACATTTTGTAGTAAAGATAGAACATGGGTTAGTATACACTTGTACTAAGTATGATTATATGCACATAAAACAATTGAAATCATGCTAAATTGGAAAGTTGTTCAAAACCATGCTAAAGTACTTTGAAAAGCCTTATGAACAGACATGAATCCATATAGACAAACATTTATATAATCCATAAGTCAAACCCATGTACAAGACAAGACCAACCTCAACAAGCAATAGTCAAGTCAACATTTATAGAGTTCATAGCTTCATCACATAAGCAAAACCCTTACTCATAACCCACCCTTTAGCCTACAAGTGTAATGACCAAGCAAAGCCCCATAACCATACTCAATTAAGTAAACCAAACAAAGCATCCCAAGTAATGTCTAACTCTACATAACATAGCATCAATAGTAGTTATCATTATATTTAGCAATATAGACCAATAGCATGTTGATAAATGAAACTAACATCATATAAGATCATTAATACGTAAAATCAACACATGCATATAATTCACTTTATAAGATCATAAGAACATAAGAACAACCTTTTAAGGCTTACTTCAAGGTAAACTAGCACAAGGCATAGGTACAGTCCCATACCCCTACCTAGGCGTAGTCAAACCTCTTAAGTCACCCTAATTAGTGTTTACTACATAAGTTCATTTTACTTTGGGGAACAATTGCCTTAACCGACATAGAACACATGATCTAAGTGTGAAATCCGGTGTTGTAAAACCTTACACCGATGGAATGTGGTCTACCGGCCAAAGTAGAACCAAACATAAACATAACATCTAGGTGGATCCACTAGCTAGTATTCCTATGGTGGCAACATAATTTATGGAGCTTGGGATTGTCACGAAAATATCACTCTCTGCCCTTTTTAGACTATGAGGCTATACACCCCGTGAGGAATATAATTAACTCTACCTTCCCTCCTTGGGAAGGCACCACCACTCATCGTCAAGTTCACTCGGTGCTAAGCTAGAGTCCCTTTTTGAAATGTCTTTCTTTAACAATCATAACTTAGTTTAACTCATAGGAGAATAGATCCTTTTATAGTAATAGTCATTAGCTCAATAGGAATTGCATGAGAAAATCCTTTCAATACAACCCTGATATGTGAGGCACATATGTAATTCATAACCAACCTTATATCATTTCATATTAAGTATAATCTCACAATCACATTGTTAAGACATTTCAATTCAACATAATACCATCACCTACTTAGGCTAATCACAAGACATGCTTCAATTGAACTACATCATCACTCACAAGCCATGATAATTGAAGTAAAGGTTAGCATCATAAATGCTTAACCCAATCTCCTTCAAAAGTCATCATCATGGTCTTACCATCAACCAACAGATTTTATTCAATATTAGGTGTAGTAACATCATTCAATAGTAATTATAATAATAACCAAGTCAATTTCATCATCACTATTCAATTTAACTTAAATTCATAACCTAGGGTTTGGGAAAAGGGTTTATCATGAATTCTTCAAGAAATAGATCCAATACAAACAATACCTTACCCTAGTCCGTTCAACAAGTCTAAAAATCAATACATTCATCATTCCCATCAATTTATAAGTAAGATCCAAGATTTAGAGAAATTGGGGAAAGGCACATGATCTACATGAAATTAGATCAATTAACAAAAATTAACACAAGAATCTACACTTAATTAGTCATAGAAAATCACAATTTATCATCAATTTGAAGTTTAGAAGAAAACCCATTACAAATAGAAAAACCCTTGGAATTGGGTGATTCAATTATCAAATTTGAATGGTTCTCTTGGGGAAAGGAATCCCATGATTTAAGAACCCATACCTGAATGAATATTACTACATGAAATTAAAGTGAAATCATCGAGAAATGGGCCTTCTTCTTCAATCTTTTTCTTCCTTCAATGGAGGTTGAATAGAGAAAGAAAGTAGAGAGAGGTAAGAGCTTTTGGGTTTTGATTTAGGGATTTGATTTAGGGATTTCATTTGAGTGAGTCAATGTGAGGTAAAACTGATTTAAAATCAATATATAGACCTCCCATGAAATACACAAAGCACCCCTCACTTTTGTTGACCCTTTAATGAAGTCAAACTTGAATTCCAAATTTGAGATTTTCATCACGGAATAAGTCTGCGACGCGGAGTTGCTCCCTCATGATTTTTCTAAATTAATTTTAGAGATTGTGGATTCTGCAACCTATCCGCGATGCAAACTTGAGTTTTGATCAAAAGCCACCCAAGTCCGCGACGCTGAGAAGTTTCACCGATGTGTATTTTGGTTGCTGCTTTGTCATCTTGCCAACAAAAGTTTGGGGTCCTTTCGTGGACCCCTAAGGCGACCCTTGGAGGTCGTACCTGGAATTTCCACCTTATATACATGATTTTACTTATTTAAAGACATTTTACATGTTTTAGACCTTATACAACACCTTTAAACCTATCTGAAACCTAAGGATGTTTCACTAGTTAAATTAGACTAGCTTTCGGATGCCTTGGATGTTTCTTGACGTCTTGACTTTAAAAGTTCCTAAATGGTTTGTAAACATTATTTTAGGCTTAGAAACAGTGTTTTAAAGTTTATTTCATCGTGTAAGGCTCTAGCTTAGGTCATGAACTTTCAAAGTGTTACATTTATGATTCATGTATCAAGTAGGGAAAAGTAGGTCTACCTAAACAAGACATTATATCATAACATAGAGACTCTTCATAGTCTATCATCATCACATACCAACATGTAAAGGAAACATGCTTTCATTTACAATATCACATATTTTTATACAAGTTCATCTTAAAATCATATAGCAACTTCAAGTATTGCATATCTTCCAGACAACTACATAACCAACCTTAAATTCGCCTCATAGAGCCATCAAGTTCATAATAATAATAAGAAAAAGAAGTAAGCACCTCCACAATAAGTAGATTAAACAATACAAAGCAATTGGTCTATAGTAAGCAATTGAATCAACTCACCATTCTTCAATATCACAATTCACCATTAACAAACCTCCAATACATTCAATCATAACAAGAGAACTTACACATAATCATTCCCATAAGGCCATTATAACAAAGTCATCCATACATCAACAATTCATCATATATAGAGATGCATAACAACAACGATCAATACTATAAAGAAATATAAACACAATTCTATCCATAGATAATGAACATTATCAAACACACTTTACAATTAATGAATTAGAGAGATCATGTATTCGTGAAGTTTTTCACTTGAAATCATCATTTAAACAATAACATAATTATAACATTTCTTTTGAAACTGTAAAGTCCCTAAAACGAACTAGTTGAAGCTAGAGCCTTACATGTGTGTCATGAATTCTAAATTCTTTAAATGGTTAATTTTTGTTTATATGCAGTGTTTAAAGTTTGGAAGTGTTTTGAGGTCAAACGTCAAAGACCTCCGTAAATAAGTCAAAGTTGAACTAGTGTGTCGTAATGTTTTTTAATGGATTTTTAGGGTATGGTTTGAGGTTGAAATTGAGTATTGATGGTTCTATACATATACTAACATGTTATGGGTCTAAACGTCTGAGAATGACGCCCCAAGGACCACCCAAAGGGTCCTTGAAGAGGATACAAACATGGGCTAATGAAGATGTCGGGCAGCCAAGAATTGGCAGTGTTTGCATGTCGCTCAGCCTGCACTAACAAAGGGCAATTTTTTCCCTATGACGTTGGTCTATCACGAACCATTCTGCTTAAAAATTTCCCAGAACCCAGAACCAAAGGTGACCGCACGATGCGCAGTGGGCTCCCAGATTTGGTCACGTCGTTTTTAAGTCAATTTTTAATTGGTTAAAAGGTCCTTTAAGTGCAGGGGTCTTTTGGGTAATTTTGGGGATGAATTATTGACAGTTATTGAATATTTTTAAGCCCCTAAACTCTCCATTCAAATCTAAACCCTCTACTCAAAACAAAAGCTCTCCATTCCTTTTCTCCCAAAACTACATTGATGAAACTTTGAAGCTCCAACAAAGAAGACTGATTTTCCTAATTTTTCTCCATCAATTTCGTGGGCTTTTCTTCATTTAAGGCATGGTGTTTCATCCTTTCATTTCTAGGAGTCAATTCCAATGGTTTTCAAAGATGATGTTAAAACATGAAATCTTCTACTTTGAATTATAGCCATGGGTTCATGCATGGAATAATTTGAAACAATATTTTAAGATAGAATTGATGTTAATTGAATGATTTTAGATATAAAAAAACTCTATAAACCCATGTAAATCATGATTTCCTATTTTTGGCTCTAATATGGGTGATTTGACGAAGGCCTAATAGTATCGAATTCTTGTGTAGATTACTATAGACTGTTTAATTATGTAAAGATCATGTTAGAATTATATATAGGGCTTACTTTGATGATTCTCATATTGTAGTTTGTTAAATCATTGTATAGTTAGATTATTGGTTTGGATTAGTGTGTCTTTCTATAGGTAAGATCCTTTGTGAATTAAATTTGTTGGAATGGCCATGGATTTGAGGTGTTCTTAATGGAATGGTTGTATGTTGACGTAAACTCTATTATATTGTTTAGTATAGGTCTTCAACTGTTATTATTGATATGGTCCACTTATAGTGGCGGTGTTTATGTGTTATACTTTTGAAGAACATGGCCTTTTCGACATTACTTTATGAATTATGATATTATCATGTTATAGCTTGTGAACTTGATCAATGTGAAGTATGATTATGCAAATGAATATGTTTATGTAGTGAAAGCATGAGTGCTCCTAATTGCTTCTAAGAGATCATGCTAGACTAGGGTGATATATCTAGTTGTACTGCCATTATATCTTGCTAGGTTTACTTGGTTGTTCCTATATATGACATGAGTATGGTTGAATATGTTATATGATGATAGTGTGTGTCTTGATTGGTAGACTATGTCCCTATACTTGATACATGCTAAGTGTGTGAATATCAACATCTTGACTTAGAAAGCTTAAGCACCTTTGTCTTGTATGTTTATGGATGAATGTTAAATGAAAGTCTAGGATAGGTAGACGTAAGATGGTGCCCTTCTAAGTATGACTAATACATGACCTGGAATATGTAAAGAAGGTAATGAATGTGAAACCTTCAATATAGAAAGAAGGTTGAGATATGCTTCAAGTTGAAAGTCGTAATGGTATCCTTATTGTGTGAATGGTGGATTTAGTGATAGGTTGGACGGAACGGCATGAAACCATCTCTAGGAAAGTCATTGATCTATCATTATAGACCATTGTGTGGCAGACCTAGAGGACCCATCTTTGGTAGGTACATTATGGTAGGTAATTACTAAGAGATGATACCTTTTCATATGCCCTTATGTGATTGAACTTACTCTATGAGAATAATGTCTAGCACGGAACAAATATGTTATGGGTAGTAGCTCAACATTAGAAGGATACTAGAGTGCAAAGAAGCCCTTGATATTCCTTTACCATGTGCCTACATGGTATGTGTCGGTGTTACTATAACGCCCCTTAAAATGAACTAGGTGAAACTAGAGTCTAACACATGTGTCATAAGGTTATAAAGTCCTAAAATGGTTTACAATTGTGTTATTAGGCAGTGTCCAATGTTCGGTGATGTTTGGAGGTCAAATGTCCAAGAAAGTCCATGACCTTCGAAAGTTTTTCCTTGAAATGTGCTTGTGTGTCTTAGTGTGTTTTGGAAAGTTTTACGTGTTTGTTTTTGTTGAAATTAATAAGAGAGGTGAATGATGCATTGAGCGAGCAATCTGCCCAAGGCAGCAACAACTTAGGCATTGAGGGAACCAGTCCACATCGCGTACATGGTCCACCAAAATCCAAAAAATTCTCTACATCGCTGATACAAGGCGAGTCTAGTGTTTTGGATTTTAATTTGAAAAATCATGCGGGAGCAGCTTCGCATCGCGGACTTTTTTTTTGACGATAATTCTAAAAATTTATGTTGCGTTTTACCTTGTTAAAATGTCCTATAAGTGCAGGGGTCTTTTGGGGACTAATTATAGGCGGTTATTTAAACTTTTGAAACCCCAAGTCACCCTTTTAAATAAAAATCCTAAAGTCCAAAACAAAACCTCTCCATCTCTTCTCTCCAAAAACCTCCATTGATGAAGATTTGAAGCTCCAAGGAAGAAGACTGATTTTCCAAGATTTTCTCCATCAATGTTGTCCGATTTTCATCACAATTAAGGAATGGTGTTCCACCATTGAATCCTCTTTCCTCAAGACCGGAGCTAGTTTCAATGGTTTTCAATGATGATCAAAAACATGAAATCTTCTATTTTTAATTGTAACCATGGCTTCTTGCATAAAATGTTTTGAATCAATGAATTATGATTGAATTGATGTTAATTTGACGATTTTAGATCAAATTCCTATGAACCCATGCAAATCATGAAATCCTATTTTTGTCTCTAATGTAGATGATTTGATTATGGGTTGATCTTATTTAATTCTTATGTAGATTGTATTGGGTTATTGTTATATGTATGAATTATGTTAGAATTGAATATAGGTTGTCCTCATTTGATGAATTTAATATTGAATTATGTTGGTTCATTGAATAGTTTGATTATTGGTTTGAAATAGGTGAGCATGGCTATTGGTAAGAGCCTTTATGGATTGGATTGGTTGAATTGGCTATGGATTGGAGCTGTTGACATTGGAATAGTGGTATGTTGACCTAACCTCATCAATATTGTGTAGTATAAGTATTGAATTGTGTTGATTTGTATGGTCCACTTACGGTGGCAGTGATTATGACATAATTGTGAAGAATGTAGACTCATCGGCATTACTTTATTAATTATGATGTTATCGTGTAATGACTTGTATATGTTATCATTGTGATGTTCTATATGACTTAGGTGTATATGTGAAGTCAGAGTATGTGTTCTTCTAAGTGATTATATGTGATCATCATAAGCAATAGTGATGCCATATATGTGTATACTTGATGTTGGAGTGTGAATCTTCCTAATTTACTATATGAGTCTTCTTAGGGATTATAGTAGTTTCCTATAGAAGTGTGTAGGGTGACTTGCAATTATACTTAGTTGACCATATGTGCTACTTGAATGATATTGTACCTGTGTAAAGATGATAATGAAGTGTGTCTTGTTTTGGTAGACCTTTGTCCCTTATGTGATACATGAAGAATGTGAATATGAATCCTTGACTTAATAGACTAAAGCACCTTTTTCATGAATGTATATGTATAAATAGAATATGATCTTGAATATAGGAAAGAAGGTCATTTATGATATCCTTGAAGTTGAAAGTCGTAATGGTGTCCTACTTGTTTTAATCTTGGAATTAGGGTTGCTTTGCGGGAATTGCATGAAATCGTCCTTAGGATAGTCATTCAGATATCCTCTTAACTATTGAAAGGCATCCCTAGGGGACCTCCTTTGTAAGGTGTAGTATGATTTTGTTCTGAAGAAAATATGTTACCTCTTCATATGCTCGTTTATTGAATTACTCTTTGAGAACAAAGGATAGCATCGAGTGAGTATGCTTGGGGAGTAGCTCTAGTTGTATGATGAAGTTAGAGTTCAAGGAATCCTTGATATTCTTTAACTATGTAACTACATGGGATGTTTCCTAGTTCTACCATTGGCAATTAGAACACCCTTTATCGGAGTAGGGTGGATTACGAATTTCATGCTTAGCTATTATGGTCTATGTAAGTTATTGCCTATTTTCATAATGTGTGATACATGCTAGTGTTGGATAAGTACTGTGAAGTTTAGGTAGTGGAATCGGACGCTATCTAGACATTGCACGAGTAGGCTTTGAAGATTGTAGTATGTAGGTTCCCTAGTTCTTTTCCACAACCATTATGTGAAAGTCCTTTATTCGTGAATGTCTCGTAAATGGTCTAATGAACATAATGACTAAAGTAAAGGTATGTTAATAAAAACGTACTTATCTAGTGTAGCTTTGAAGATTTCTTTGGTAGGCTTCGCGAGGGTGTATGGGCGTTCTCTTCATGTCTGACATAGGTGAGTCTTTGAGTAATTCTAGGTAGGGAGTCTAAATAATGTAATGGGAATAATCTTATCTTAGGTAGTCTAAAGGATCTCTTTGGTGTGTGTTAAGGGATTGTATGGTCGGTCGCTTCATAACTCACTCAAGTGATCCTTAGAATCACCTTTTGTAGGAGGGGTCACATGTTTATGTGTTTTGAAGTGTTCTTGATGTTATTAGAATGTGACTTATATGTGAAGTTGGTGTTATATGTGGTTCTTATACATGTGATATCAAGTATTACTCAAAATAATCATGTTTTGTACAAATGTCCCTCTTATTATTATTTTATGCATCATGCCATACTTAGTACATGAAATGTACTAATCCCATACATTTTTTCGATCTCTAAAGGTGTAGGTGTCATTTGAGAGGAGTACGTGAAGTGAAGCTTTGATCCTAGACTTTCATTCAAGCAATTGTTGGTATGTCCTCACTTGATTCGAGGATATCACTATCTTTAGTTTTCTTGTTAAAATTATTGTAATAGAATTAGTATTTCTAGATCGTATTGTATGGGTCGTGTCCCAAGATAATCGTGTGTCTAAGATGGCAACATTGAGACTTAGACTTGTTCCTTTTGTTTTCTATGCAAGATGTTTTGAAATATTATTCATGTGAAAAGTTTTAATTCTGCACTACTTTTCATACATGTACGCAATGAATGATGTAAAAGGGATTGTACAAGACCTCCGAAAGGTCATGTACGCCATGTGACGACTCAAGATTACCATAACCTTTAGGGGTACTTTAGGTATTTACAAATATGGTATAAGAGAACATGTTATGAAGTAGTTTTTAAGAACTCGAAGTCTCATTAAAGCCACGTCTAGTAGACTCTTGTTCATCAGTGTGAGTTGCGACACATCTATTAGTGAGAGGCTATAGGGCCATAGAGTTTCCCTTTATTTATCACTCTTGTGTTGTGCTGTAGAGTTAAAATTAATGAGTGTCCTACTTAATGTTTTTCCTGGTATGTATAGTATATGACTACTGGAAGGATGACCGCTAGAAGGTTGGAAGAGGAAGGGGTACATGAGGAAGTTCCCCAAGGTGGAGTAGCTCCACAATGAGTCAAGTTCCTCAAGATTCTCAAGTTCCTCCACAAGTTGATCAAGTCCCTATTGTAGGTGAAGGTAATGAGGTTCAGGTGGTTCCCCCGGACATGACTTATAGGGAGATAAGAGATGCTATACCTGCTTTAACCCGAGCCATGACAACACATATGAATAGGGGTGATGAGACTAGAGTGAATGCTACAAAGAGCACTATGACCTCTAGATTGAGAGATTCTGTGAGAATGAAACCTCCAATATTTCTAGGCTCTAAGGTATGGGAGGATCCCCAAGAGTTACTTGATGGTGTGTACAAGTTGTTCATTGCCATGGGGGTGACTTCTAGGGAGAAGGCAGAGTCAGATTCATAGCAATTGATGAATGTTTCTTAAGTGTGGTACACTCAATGGAATGATAGTAGTCCGGTTGAGTCGGGCCCTATAGAGTGGGAGGAGTTTAAGGAAGATTTCTTAGGAAAGTAATTTCCCCTTGAGAGGAGGGAGGTGAAAGTTTAGGAGTTCATTAATCATAGAAAAGGGAACATAAGTGTTAAATAGTATTCTTTGAAGTTCACCATGTTGTCTAGGCATTCTCCATCCTTGGTGTCTAATTCTAGGGATGATATGAATAGGTTTGTGAACGGTGGTGCGACCTTGTGAAAAAAGAGTTTCGTACAACCATGAGGAGACACTTTTATTTCACATACATAGTATAGGAACATAGTCTCATAGGAAGTCTATAATATGTCTCATATTATAACAATCTAAAACGAATACAACAATTTGGGCTTAACACATACTTCATTACAACAAAGAGCCTAGTATAGGCATATATAACAACCGTCTCCAGATGAAAAGGAAAGAAATACAAGTCTGATAACTAGAACAACATCAATAGCTTGATAGTGTCATTGTCCTCGAAAGGTGAGGACCTACCGAACACTTGGTGAATATCAAAGTAGTCTTCAAAGGCCTTTCATAAGCTCCACGGTCGGACCCTACAATTGGTAGTAAACATAAAAAAGGGTTTAGTACACACGTGTACTAAGTATGAGTATATAAACATAACTCAAGTGAAATCGTGCTAAAAATGACATTTGTTCAAAACATGCTAATTTACTTTGAAAATACATATGCACATTAAAGAACCCATATAAACCAATGAACACATAACTCTTATGTCAAGGTCATATAAAACATAAGACCAACATCATCAAGATAGTCAAGTCAATACATATAAGAGATCATAATATCATAACATAATCAAGACCTTTACCCACAACCCATCATTTAGCCTACAATTGCAATGACCAAGTAAATTCCCATAACCCTACTTAGTCTAGTAAACCAAATAAAGGACCACAAGAAAAGCATAACTTCACATAACCTAGCATCAAGAGTAATCCTCCTCATACTTTAGAAATATAGACCAACAATATGTTCATAAGTGAAACTAACACTATATAGGATCAATAACATGTAAAGTCAACATATACATAATAGTCACTTTATAATCATAAAAGCATAAGAACAACATCCTAAGGCTTCCCTCATAGAAAACTAGTGCAAGGCATAGGTAGAGTCCCATACATCTACCTAGGCTAAGTCAAACCTCTTAAGTCACCCTAGTTAGTGTTTACTTCATTAATTCATTTTACTTTCAGGAAAACTTGACTTAACCAACATAGACCACAAGAGCTAAGTGTGGAATCCGTTGTTATAAAACTTTACACCGATTGAAGGTGGTTTACCATCCAAAGTACTACCAAAAGTGAATATAACATCTATGTGGATCCACTAGATAGTATTCTTATGGTTGCAACAGAGTTGATGGAGCTTGGGGGCTGTCATGGAAACATCACTCTATGCCCTTTTTGGACTATGAGGCTATCCACCCCACCATGGTGAACCCTACCTTGCCTCCTTGTGAAGATTCCACCCCTTACCTACAAGTTCACTCGGTGCTAAGCTAGACTCTATTTTGAAATGTCATTAAGCCTTTGTTAATCATTATAGCTTAATTGAGGTCATAGGGTCTATCCCTTATATAATCATCATCACATCTCAATAGGAATTGTATGAGTGTTGTCCTCTCAATACAATTCACACATGTGAGGTTAGAACATTCACATAATCACATTATGATAAGGCACATAGGTATATCATCACCATACTTATATCATTACATCTTAGCCAACAACTCACAAGTCATAATTCAAGAAATCCAATTCAACATCATACCGACCCTAAGCAATCTTATCATAAGGTATACTTCAATGTAACTTCATCACTAAACACAAGTAATCATAATTGAAATAAATGTTAGGATCATAAAGACATACCCAATCTCCTTCATAAGCTATCATCCACGTTTTTAAACATAAACCATCCAATTCAACTCAATAATGGGTGTAATACCATCACACAATAGTAATTAACACAATAGGTAGGTCAATTGCATCATCACTATCCAAATTAACTTCAACTCATAACCTAGAGTTAGGGGAATAGAATTCATCACGAATTCTTCAATAAATAGATTCTATCCCAACAACACATTACCATAGGCAGTCAATGAATTAATTATAATGTATAAAACAACTTTCACAACCAATACATTCTTCAATTCTCATAAATTTATAAGCAAGATCGAAGATTAGGGTAATTTTGGGAAAGGATATGATCTACATGAAATTCCTTCAATTAATATAATTTACCCAACAATCTACACTAAATTTTTCATAGGCAATCACAATTAATCATAATCAACTACCAATTTGAAGTTTAGAAGAAAACCCATTAGAATAGAAAAACCCTAGGAATTGAGTGTTTTAGAAATCAACTTTGAGAGGACCTCTTGGGGAAATGGATCCCAAGAGTGAAGAAACCATATCTTAATGAAGATTAATCCACTAAATTCAAGTGAAATAAATTGGTTTTCTTCTACAAGCTTTTTTCTTTCTTCCATGGAGGTTGAATAGAGAGAGAAAGAAGAGAGGTGAGAGCTTTTGGGTTTTAATTTTGAGGATTTGATTTGAGTGAGTAAAATGTCAGAAAAACTGATTTTAAATCAATATATAGACCTCCCATGAAATACACAAAAGACCCCTCACTTAAGTTGACCCTTTAATGAAGTCAAACTTGATTTACAAATTTCAGATTTTCGTCGGAGAACAAGACCCTTACCCCGGAGCTGCTCCCGCATAATTTTCTAAATTATTTTTCAAGACAGTGGAGTTCGCGACCTGACCGCTACGCAAACTTGAAATTTGACCAAGTTGAAAGTCCACGATGAGGACTTGATTCTCGTATGTGTAATTTGGCTGCTGCGTTGGCTGTTCGCCAAGCTCTGTTTGGGCTCCTTTCGTGGACCCCTAGGGAGACCCTTGGGGGGTCGGATGTCACAACCCAAGACTAAACCATAGAAGTTAGGGAACAATATCGGATTGTAACTGGCGTACTCAACCTCTCGGATGTCTTATACAAGCCCTTTCATATCATTCATCGCATATACATAGTGCAAAGTAGTGCGAAATTAATCTTATACATAAGAGTACTTGGGATGCGGCCCATACAAATTAGAAAACATAGTACTACTAAGTCTATTACAAGACTTCAATACAAAACATAAAAAGACATATATGCCCTCGAGTCAAATGAGGATATACTTCAACTTCTCTTGAACGATGCTATGGTCCATGTCTTGCTTCCCAAAATGCGCCTCACCTACCAAGAACAATATAGATATATAAATCGTAGAATTAGTACAACCACATGTACTAAGTATGTCATTATGCATAAAATCATGAAACGGACATTTATTGGAAATATGCATATTTTCATTTAAATATCGTAATATAATCATAATAAGAACATTTATCAACTTAAAATCACATAAGGAAACATTTAAACCAATTATTACATTTTTGAAGGTCACGTTACAGTAACCTCACTTTACTGTACAGTGAAGTTCTTCACTGTTAGAGTGAAGTTCTACTCTTCTAGCATGTAATCATCCCACTAAAAGCTATCCTAAGATTCAATTAATTCACACAAAGGGAGACCTCCCATGCACCGTCTCGAAAGGTGCTTAAACGATCATCAAGGATACTTATAATGGAACACATACACACCTATAATACACCATCATACAAGACATACATAATATGACAATCTCCCCTACCAAGGCTATCAAAATACTTACTGAATTACTACTAGAAGAGAACGCCCATACACCCTCTTCAAGGTTACCTACATAATCCTTAAGATTTTCTAAGTTTAGATCATGTCAAACATAACAACCAACTTCCCTAACTAGAGCCAGTCTCAAGACTTCCATAGATAAGACATGAAGACATCATCCCATATGCCCTGCTCACACTCTAACTAAGGAATCCTTAAGTTACTTTAGATTAGGTAATCATTCATTTACACACTTATTTAACACAAGTCATTACATTACTTAGTTCATTAAGACACATTCATTACATAAACGACATTCAAGTAATGGTCTTGGAGAAGACCTAGGGAGTCTTACTAACACCTTCAAAGCCTATTGTGCAATGTCTAGATAGCGTCCCATACCACCACCTAAACCTCATAGAACTTCTCTAATTATAATACGTATCCCATATGATGAGAATAAGCAATAACCGACATAGACCATGTTAGCAAAACATGGAATCCGGAGTTCTATTCTATTCCGATGAGGTTGTTCTACTTTCCAATGGTAGAACTTGGACACATCACATGTAGGCACATGGTTAAGGAATATGAAGGGCTTCTTTATATTCTAGACTCATACTTTAAATAGAACTACTTCCCTTGCCATACTCACTCGGTGCTAGCATTTGTTCTTATAGAGTATATCACATTAAGGTTCATACAAAGGGTCTTACATCATATTCATTACCCAATCACATTTACCCTACAAAATAGGTCCTCTAGGACTACCTTTCAATGGGGACAAGAAGCTCATCATGACATTCCTAAGGATTGATATGATGTCGTCTCAGCCAATCAATCTTAAGTCCATCATTACATTACATGAAGGATACCATTACAGCTTAAGACTTCAAGTTTCACGACCTTACCTTCTAGGTTTAAGGTTTCATATAAGGGACCCTCTTATCATCATTCAAGGTCTAACATCATTCATTCATTGAAGACTAAGATACTTTAGCTTCCTAAGTCAAGACATCACATATTTACATTCATACAAGCATCAAGTAAGGGACACAAGTCTACCTAAACAAGACACAACATACTTCTCTTTAGCACATATTACATGTTATTCCAGAAGCATATAGGAACAACCATTATCATCTTAAACTCATCTTATACACTACTATATCATCATCACATATTCATGATTGACTCATATAGGCAAATAGGAAGAATCATGCATTCGACTCTAAGACTACACACAACACATGGTCACTAGTCTAACATGATTACCTAAATAGCATCAATAGAATAACACATACATTAACATTACTTCACATGTAGGTAGATATCATCATACATGAGATAGTCAACTACACAAATCATCACATTACTTCATGTAGTTCAGACAAGGCCATGATCATCAATATACTTAAAATAACGCCGACAAGGACACATCAATTCACATAACACCGCCACCATAAGTGTACCAAACCAATAACAATATAATTGAAGTCTAACTAATATTAAATAAAAGGGAATAGGGTAGCGTACCACCACTTCATCCTCAACACTTCACTCCAATGTCAAATCACCCAATTCAATATCATAAGGCCCTTACCAATGACAATGAACATCTATTTTAAAGCATAAACTAAAATACCCAATGAATCTAAGCCAATTCAATATAGATTTATCAATCTCAGAAAAATTAGACATCAATTGAATACAATTTTTATATCATTAGATAGCCCATAAGAAACTACACATTAATTCATAAAAATTAGACCAATATCAAGTAACACGTAAATTAGTTAAAAACTAGGGTTCATCAATTAAATGGGTTCATAAGTTAATTAAGTTAAAATCATCTTAATAACAACAATTCAATCACTAAACAATGATTAAAACCCATTAATGCAAGAACCCATTGTAGATCATGAAATAGGTCAATTCATCTTTTGAAAACTTTAGAAAACATCTTTGAAAGTTGGGCTCCTTGATGAAACGTGTTTCAAGGATCAATAAACATACCTCAATGAATCTAATCCTCCAATTTGATGAAGAATCTTCACTCAAATCACCAATACAAGCTCTTCCTTGAGTTTTAGCTTTAATGGAGTCTTAGGGAATTTCTAAGGAATTTTGGGGTTTTGATTTTTGAAGAATGAAATCTTCTAAGTGTGTAAGTCTTATAAACAAATTTAAAATACCCAAAGTACCCTTAGGGAACATCCAAACCTTCTATTTGGGAGTGGGGTGAAATTACAAGTTCACCCCTCACTTGGCAGTGAACCTGCGTAGGGGACCAGTGCCATCGAACGTTATGGAAATTCTTAAGCGTTTGACCTCCAATTTTCTCGAAACTTGAGACACTGAATTAATACATAATATTAATTCATTTAAGGACCATATAATCTCATTAATCACACATAAAACATTGAACCATATATGAGGCACTTAGGTGACTTAGTCGTCGAACGTCTTTGTCGTTCCTTGACGTTTGACTTCCAATGCACCTAAACTTTTAGCTACTGCCTCAATACCAATAATATACTTATTTAAGAGCTTATACCATCATGGAAACAATGTTTGGCTCTAGTTCACCTGAGTCATTTTTGAGATCTTACATCGGACCTGGACGTTTTCACTCTATATACTAGGTTTTACCTATTTAAAGTCATTTTACAAATTTTAGACCTCATAAATCACCTCTAAACCTTCCCAAAACGTAACGACGTTTCACTAGTTAAATTAGACTAGCTTCCGGACTTCATGGACATTCGTAGTGTTACATTATTCCCCCCCCCCTTAGGAACATTCGTCCCCAAATGACACTAAAATCTTTTAAGAGGAAGAGATAGACTCAAGACTAGTAGACCAACAAACAACATGGATATAATGAGTCACAGCTCATAGTAGTACTTTACAACTCCAATCAACACATGTTAACAACATGACTCATATAAACTAAAGTCACCACACATAAAAGCTCAAGATTTCATAATACATTATGAGGAACTACCTTCAAACATCAACATGAGCTCAAAATGACACTAAAGAGTTACCATGCTATTCTTCTGAAGACAACATTAAAGACCAAAAAATATCAAGAAAGCAAAACATATATTTCACATAATCCACAACATATCAATTACACAAATGACCGTAAATCACGCAAAAGAGCATTTTATATGAAACTCCCTTTTAGCAAAACGTTTATCATGAATATGCACATCTTTGCAAAACAATCCAAATTCAATTTATTAATTATTTTTAGCATTATTAGAATCAACTAACCTTAATTAGCAAAGAGATGAGGACAATGTGACTTCATGTCGGCCTTGGCCTCCCATGTTGCTCCGTCAACTAGGTGGCTTCTTTATTACACATTTACGGATGCCACCTCTTTGATCCTCAACCTCTTCATTTGACGATCATGAATTTCCACTCGATCCTACTCATAGGAGAGGTTCTCTTTCACAATGAGACTTTCAATGGGAAGAATGGATTTGGGGTTACCAATGCACTACTTAAGCATGGAGACATGGAAAATCGGATGAACCGAAGATGGTTCACTGAGGAGTTTCAACTCATATGAAACCTTGACAACCCTTTGAAAAAATTCATAAGGTCCCACATTAAAAGGATTTAACTTCCCCTTATTGAAAAATCTAACCGTTCCTTTTATGGGCAAAATATTCAAATACACCTTATCCCCTTCTTCAAATTCTAAGTCCCTTATCATATGGTCGGCATAAGAGTTTTTCCGACAATAGGGTACTTTCAAACAGTTCCTTATAATATGAAATTTCTCTAAGGTCTTATAGATCAATTCGGGACCAAGAAGCAAAGACTCTCCAACCTCAAACCATCCAACAGGAGATCTACACATCCTACCATTCAAAGATACAAAAGGATCCATAGATATGAATGACTGGAAACTATTATTATATGAGAACTCCACCAAAGTCAAGTGTTCATCCCAATTTCCCTTAAAGTTAATGATACAATCTCTAACCATATCTTCAAGAGTTTGAATGGTATGTTCCCCTTGACCATCCGTTTTAGGATGAAAAATGGTTCTTAAATTCACTTGAGTACCCAAACCTCTTTGAAATGACCTCCGAAACCTACATGTAAATTGACTAACTCTATATTATATTATGGAAAAAGGAACACCATTAAGACTCACTATCTTGTCAATATAGATTCTTGCATTATCTGCCGCCGAATATGTGGACTTAATGGGAATGAAATGAGCGTACTTCGTCAATCTATCTATAACCACCCATATAGAATCATATTGCCTTCTAGCCCTAGGCAACCCAACTACGAAATCCATGTTAACATATTCCCACTTCAAAGTAGGAACTTGGATTTCTTGTAGTAGACCACCCGACTTTTAATACTAGACTTTAACTTGTTGGCAATTTGGACACTTTGCAACAAATTTCAAAATGTCCCTTTTTAAGCCGTCCCGCCAAAATACTTCTCTAAGATCATGATACATTTTAGTATAATCCGTATGAATAGAGTTACGGGCTCCACGAGTTTCCTCAAGAATCCGATTTCTCAAATCAGCGACATTGGGCACACACAATCTCCCTTGGTACCTAAGAACACCATCTCCCTCTTGGGAGAATGACTCATTCATCTTTCCAAGAATCCATTCTTTCAAATCCATCAATAATGGATCAAGGTGTTGCTTAGACTTCACCTTAACCACCAAAGACGACTCTAAGTCATGATGTACCACAACACCACCATTAGGAGAATCTTCCAATGTAACACCCAAATGAGCCAGCCTATGAAGATCTTTCACTAGGTTTCTCTTAGCTTCTTCCACATGGGACACACTTCCCATAGACAAACAACTTAGAGCGTCCGCTACCACATTAGTCTTGCTGGGGTGATAGAGAACAGTCATGTCATAGTCTTTTAACAACTCTAACCATATTTTTTGCCGTAGATTCAAATAATTTTGAGTGAATACGTATTGAAGACTTTTATGGTCCGTATATACATCAATATAAAGCTTATACAAATAATGCCTCCATATTTTTAAGAAAAATACCACCACCGCTAACTCAAGGTCATGAGTCGGATAATTCTTCTCATGAATCTTGAGTTGCCTAGAAGCATAGGCTATAACTTTGCCATGTTGTAGAAGAACACACCCTAACCCAACTCGAGATGCATAACAATAAACTATGAAGACCTTAGTACTCTCAGGAAAAGTCAACACCGGAGCGGAGGTCTTCCAAAACTTGTAAGTTTCTCTCACATGCTTCCGACCACCCTCAATAGAGATAATATGACCATGAAACGCTATCGACCTCAACCAAATTTCACACTTGCTATACTTGGCAAATAGTTGATGCTCCTTAAGGATTTGCAAAACAACCCTCAAATGCCTCATATGATCACCCTCACTCTTCGAATACATCAGTATGTCATCAATAAGGACAATCACGAATGCATCGATATAGTTTCGGAACACCCTATTCATGAAATACATAAAATGCATTGATGCATTAGTCAATCAAAACGTCATGACTAGGAACTCATAAATGACCATATCTAGTTCTTAAATTCGTCTTGGGTATATCTTCACCTCTCACCCTAAGTTGGTGATATCCCGATGTCAAGTCGATCTTTGAAAAGTAAGTTGCACCTTGGAGTAAATCAAATGAATCATCAAACCTAGGGAGAGGATAATTGTTCTTGATTGTGACTTTGATTAGTTGACTGTAATTGATACACATCCTAAGGGACCCATCCTTCTTCTTCACAAATAATACCGGAGCACCACATGGAGAAATACTAGGCGAAATGAAACCCTTGTATAGTAAATCTTTGAGTTGATCTTTCAACTCTTTCAATTCAGCAAGAGTCATCCGATAAAGAGAAATATAAATGGGATATATACCCATTAATAAGTTGATACCAAAATCAATTTCCCTTTCGGGAGGAATACCGAGAAGATATCCGGAAATTCCTTTACTATAGGGACCGACTCAATGGGAGGAATTTTTGAGTCAAAATCTTTGACTCTTACTATATGGTATAAACACCCTTTAGAGATCATCTTAAAAATTTTTAAACATGAAATTATAGGACCTCTAGGAATGGAATTTCCCCCTTTCGACTCTAAGACGTGTTCATTAGCAAAGTTAAACTTCACCAGTCTTGTTCTACAATCTGTGGAAGCGAAACAAGCATGCAACGAATCCATCCTCAAAATGACATCAAAATAAACCATATCAACTTCTACTAATTCAACATGAGTAGCTTTATTGCGCAACATTATAGGACAATTTCTATATACTCTCTTAGTGACAACTTACTCAACCACCGGGGTAGACACCCTAAAAGGTTCATTCAAGATATCGGGCAAAATGTCAAACTTTTTAACTACTAAAGGAGTAACGAATGACAAAGTAGCACCGGGATAAAGTTAAGCATATACATCAATAGAGAAAACTTTTAACATAATGGTGCGAAGTTTCTTGCTCACCCTAGAGCGGAAAGCATAAAAGCGATTTTTCTTTGGAGGATCCACATTGTACACACATTCTTGAGATTACCCATTACCTTTGTTTTCACCCTTCAAGTTTGGGCAATCCTTCACCTTGTGGACAATATTACCACAACTAAAGCAATTGTCCGTCCGATTGAGAGCAATCACCATAATGCTTCTTGCCACACTCTCCACAAGTTGGCTTCTTGTTTGGTGAACTAGGATCCTTTCCCTTTTTAGGATTAGGGTTAGACACCCTATCATCACAATCCTTAGAGAACTTGGAAGGAACTTTATTAGAAAACCAATTTTTGAACCTAAGCTTGTCTTGGATTTCAAGCCTACCCTTTGAAGAACCACCATCAAATGACATGGCCCTATTAGAATCTCTACTATTCCTCTTAACCCTTGTCTCTCCACTTGTTAAGCATGAACAATGATACAAGAAAAGTTCATATTATCATGTAGCATAGCCAAACGACATTCTTCATTCAAGTCATCGGAAACTCCCATCACAAAGCGGCTCATCTCATCCCTTGGGTTGGAAACAAAAGAAGGAGCATATTTTGACAACTTAGTAAATTTTAAAGAGTAGTCAAGCACACTCATACCTCCTTGATGAGGTTGATGAATTCTTCCACCTTAGCTTCTCTCTTTTCCCTTGGAAAGAGCCTATTGAGAAAAGCCTTCATGAAAATGTCCCATGTAAGTGGACCACCCCTTAAAGGTCTATTGTCTCTCCATTGGACGTATCAAGTTTTGGCAACGTCCTCGAGTTGGTAGGTGGCTAAATCAGCCTTTACACTAGTAGTCAACCACATAGCTTAGAAGATTTTGTAGACTTCATTAATGAACTCTTGGGGGTGTTCCTTCACTTCGTACCCATAGAAAGTAGGGGGATTCATCCTTGTGAAATCCCTCAAACGGGAGGACATGGTGCTAACATGTTGGTTTCCTGGGGGGTACCACCTCCAGATTAGCTTGGGCCGTCATGGCTTGTCTTTGAGTAGTGACGGCTTGGGCCATTTGGAAAAAGACGGACCTTATGTCCCCATCCGACAAGGACGGAGGATTGGCAAAAGCTTGATCATCATTAGCAACTTCTTCAAGAGGAGGATCTTGATTGCCACGGGGATGAACTCCCGCATTAGCAATCTCTTCATCAAGTCTTCGTGTGGCTTCCCTTCGAGTATTCATACCTATAACAACAATACAAGGTTTAGGTGAAAGCACACATAAGGTAGACTCTAGAGGCACGACTTGGATTTCCATGAAAATGAGAATTTCCTAAGCATCATATCGCTTGTAACTCGTAATTGTGACACGCTTAACAAATAAGAATAAGAACCTACATAGACGTGGTTCAATAATACATCCATCCTATGAATATTTATCCTCGCCTTGATACAAAATTTTCATATATTCGGAGCACCCCTTAGACATAACCGGCGTCGTCGTCCTCATCCAGGACTAAGACTTCTTAGCTTACATCATTACATCCATAGGTTAAAAATGCGGAAAATTTAAAGCTTTTTATTTTCTTCTACATTGAGGTTTACATAGACCACTCGCTTACACATAATATATATATAGGGAGTTTACTTAGACTCCTCGCAATAGGAAGCACTACATAGTCTTTTCCTTTTACTTCACATATATAGAATAGGAACAA
Source organism: Solanum sitiens (assembly GCA_016801875.1). Taxonomy (NCBI): domain Eukaryota; kingdom Viridiplantae; phylum Streptophyta; class Magnoliopsida; order Solanales; family Solanaceae; genus Solanum; species Solanum sitiens. The sequence continues at coordinate 714,939 of JABWTJ010000250.1, forward strand.
GTCTCATAGGAAGTATATAATATGTCTCATATTAGAACCAACTACAATGAATACAACAATTTCGTCTTAACCTATAATTCATTAGAACAAAGACATTCGTATAGGATAATATAAAAATCGTCTCCAAATGAAAAGGAAAAAACTAGAAGTGTTATAACTAGAACAACATCAATAGCATGATAGTGGCATCGTCCTCGGAAGGTGAGGACCTACCGAACACTTATGGAATATCCAAGTAGTCTTTAAAGGCCTTCTATAAGCTCAACGACCGTATCCTACAATTTATAGTAAACATAAAACATGGGTTAGTACACACTTGTACTAAGTATGAGTATATGAACATAAAACAAGTTAAATCATGCTAAAAAGTACATTTGTTCAAAACATTATAATTTAATTTGAAAAGCCTTATGCATATCCAAGAACCCATATAAACCAATGAACACATTACTCTTAAGTCAAGGCCATATACACAGAAAAATAACATCATCAAGTATAGTCAAGTCAATACATATAAGTGTTTATAATATCATAACATAATCAAGACCCATACCCCGGAGCTACTCCCGCATGATTTTCTAAATTATATTTCCAGACAGTGGAGTCCGTGACCTGCACGGTAGGTAGACTAGAAATTTGATCAAGGTCCATCATAGTCCGCGATGAGGACTTGTTTCTCCTATGTGTAATTTGGCTGCTGCCTTGGAAGCTCGCCAAGCCAAGTTTGGGGTCCTTTCGTGGACCCTTAGGGCGACCCTTGGGGGGTTGAACCTGGAAGTTTTCACTCTATATACTAGGTTTTACCTATTTAAAGTCATTTTACAAGTTTTAGACCTCATAAAACACCTCTAATCCTTCCCAAAACCTAAGGACGTTTCACTAGTTAAATTAGACTAGCTTCCGGATGTCATGGACGTTTCTTGATGTCTTGATTCCAAAACTTCCTAAATGATTTATTAACATAATTTTAGGCCTTATTAAAGTGTTACTAATCTTAGATAAACATGTGAGGCTCTATTTAAGGTCATAGATTTTGATAGTGTTACATTATCCCCACCCCCCGTAGGAGCATTCGTCCCCGAATGACACTAAAATCTTTTAAGAGGAAGAGATAGACTCAAGACAAGCAACCCAACCAACAATATGTATATAATAAGTCACAGCTCATAGGAGTACTTCACAACTACATTCAACACATATTAACAACATGACTCATATAAACTCAAGTCACCACACATAAAAGCTCATGATTTCATAATACATTATGAGGAAATACCTTCTCAACATCAACATGAGCTCAAAATGACATTAAAGAGTTACCATGCTATTCTTCTCAAGACAACATCAAAAGAACAAAAAATCTCAAGAAAGAAAAACATATATTTCACATAAGCCACAACATATAAATTACACAAATGAGTGTAAATCAAGCAAAAGAGTATTTTATATGAAATTTCCTTTTAGCAAAACCTTTATCATGAATATGCAAATCTTTACAAATAAGCCAAATTCAATTTATTCATTTTTTTAGCATTATTAGAAACAACTAACATTAATTAGCAAAGAGGACAATGTGACTTGATGTTGGCCTCGGCCTCCCATGTTGCTCCCTCAACTAGGTGGTTTCTCCATATCACATTTACGGAGGTCACCTCTTTGATCCTCAACCTCTTCACTTGACGATCACGAATTTCCACTGGATCCTTCTCATAAGAGGGGTTCTCTTTGAAACCGAGACCTTCGATGGGAAGAATAGACTTAAGTTACCAGTGCACTTCTTAAGCATGGATACATGGAAAACTGGATGAATCTAAGAGAAGTTCACTAAGGAGTTTCAACTCATATGCAATCTTCACAACCCTTTGCAAAATTTCATAAGGTCCCACATAAAAAGGACTTAACTTTCCCTTCTTGCAAAATCTAACCATTCATTTTATGGGCGAAATTTTCAAATAAGCATTATCCACTTCTTCAAATTCTAAGTCACTTATCCTATGGTCGACATAAAACTTTTTCCGACAATAGGTTGTTTTCAAACGGTTCCTTATAATACGAACTTTCTCTAAGGTTTTATAGATCAAGTCGGGACCAAGAAGGGAAGACTCGCCAACCTCAAACCATCCAATAAGAGATCTACACATCCTACCATAAAAAGCTTCAAAAGGAGCCATAGATATGAATGAATGGAAACTATTATTATATGAGAACACCACCAAAGGCAAGTGCTCATCCCAATTCATTTAAAAGCTCTAAGCATATTTCCAAGAGTTTGAATTGTACGTTCCCTTTGACCACCCGTTTGAGGATGAAAAGTGGTACTTAACTTCATTAGGAAAGTTAAACTTCACCAGTCTTGTTCTACAATCTATGGAAGCGAAACAAGCATGCAACGAATCCATCCTCAAAATGACATCAAAATCAACTATATCAAGTTCTACTAATTCTACATGAGTAGCTTCATTGCGCAACATTAAAGCACAATTTCTATATACTCTATAAGTGACAACCGACTCAACCACCGGGGTAGACACCCTAAAAGGTTCATTCAAGATATGAGGCAAAATGTCAAAAATTTTAACTACTAAAGGAGTAACGAATGACAAAGTAGCATTGGGATAAAGTAAAGCATATACATAAATAGAGAAAACTTTTAACATAACAGTCACCATATTGGGTGAAGATTCTTGCTCACCCCTAGAGCGGAAAGCATAAAAGTGATTTTTCTTTGTAGGATCCACATTGTACACACATGCTATAGATTGCCCATTACCTTTGTTTTCACCCTTCAAGTGTGGGAAATCCTTCACCTTGTGGCCAATATTACCACAACTAAAGCAATTGTTCGTCCGATTCAGAGCAATCACCATAATGTTTCTTGCCACACTCTCTAGAAGTTGGCTTCTTGTGTGGTTAACTAGGATACCTTCCCTTTTTAGGCTTAGGGTTAGACACCCTATCATCACGAGCCTTAGAGAACTTGGAAGGAACTTTATTAGAAAACCAATTTTTGAACCTAAGCTTGTCTTGGATATCAAGCCTACCCTTTGAAGAACCACCATCAAATGACACGGCCCAATTGGAATCTCTACTATTCCTCTTAACCCTTGTCTCTCCACTTGTTAAGCATGAACAATGATACGAGAAATGTTCATATTATCATGTAGCATAGCCAAACGACATTCTTCATTAAAGTCATCGGAAACTCCCATCACAAAGCGGCTCATCTCATCCCTTGGATTGGAAACAAAAGAAGGAGCATATTTTGACGACTTAGTAAATTTTAAAGAGTAGTCAAGCACACTCATACCTCCTTGATGAGGTTCATGAATTATTCCACCTTATCTTCCCTCTTTTCCCTTGGAAAGAACCTATTGAGAAAAGCCTTCTTGAAAATGTCCCATGTAACTGGACCTACCCTCAAAGGTCTATTATTTCTCCATTGGACGTACCAAGTTTGGGAAACGTCCTTGAGTTAGTAGGTGGCTAACTCAGCCTTAACACTAGTAGTTAACCGCATAGCTTAGAGGTTTTTGTAAACTTCATCAATGAACTCTTGGGGTTCTTACTTCACTTTGGACCCATAGAAAATAGGGGGATTCAACCTTGTGAAATCCCTCTAACGGGAGGTCATGGTGCTAACATATTGGTTTCCTCGGGGTACCACCTCAAGATCAGCTTGGGCCGTCATGGCTTGTCCTTGAGTATTGACGGCTTGGGCCTTTTGGAGAAAGACGGGCTATGTCCCCATCCGACAAGGCCGGAGGATTGGCCAGAGCTTGATCATCATTAGAAACTTCTTCAAAAGGAGGATCTTGATTGCCACGTGGAGGAACTCACGCATTAGCAATCTCTTCATCAAGTCTTCATGCGGCTACCCTTCGAGTATTCATACCTATAGCAACAATATAAGGTTTAGGTGAAAGCACACATAAGGTAGACTCTAGAGGCACGACTTGGATTTCCATGAAAATGAGAATTTCCTAAGCATCATATAGCTTCTCACTCATAATTGTGACATGCTTCACAAATAAGAATAAGAACCTACATAGACGTGGTTCAATAAGACATCCATCCTATGAATATTTAACCTCGCCTTGATACCAAATTTGTCATAGATGGGGAGCACCCCTTAGACGTAACCGTCGTCGTCATCCTCATCCAGGACTATGACTTATTAGCTTACATCATTACATCCATAGGTTAAAAATGCGGAAAATTTAAAGCTTTTTATTTTCTTCTACATTGAGGTTTACATAGACCACTCGCTTACACATAATATATATATAGGGAGTTTACTTAGACTCCTCGCAATAGGAAGCACTACATAGTCTTTTCCTTTTACTTCACATATATAGTATTGGAACAAGTCTCATAGGAAGTATATAATATGTCTCATATTAGAACCAACTAAAATGAATACAACAATTTGGTCTTAACCCATAATTCATTACAACAAAGACATTCGTATAGGCTAATATAACAATCGTCTCCAAATGAAAAGGGAAAAACTAGAAGTCTTATAACTAGAATAACATCGATAGCATGATAGTGGCATCGTCCTCGGAAGGTGAGGACCTACCGAACACTTATGGAATATCCAAGTAGTCTTCAAAGGCCTTCTATAAGATCAATGACCCGATCCTACAATTTATAGTAAACATAAAACATGGGTTAGTAGACACTTGTACTAAGTATGAGTATATGAACATAAAACAAGTTAAATCATGCTAAGAAGGACATTTGTTCAAAATATTATAATTAAATTTGAAAAGCCTTATGCATATCCAAGAACCCATATAAACCAATGAACACATTACTCTTAAGTCAAGGCCATATACACAGAAAAATAACATCATCAAGTATAGTCAAGTCAATACATATAAGTGTTTATAATATCATAACAAAATCAAGACCCATACCCCGAAGCTACTCCCGCATGATTTTCTAAATTATTTTTCGAGACCGTGGAGTCCGCGACCTGCCCGGTACACAGACTAGAATTTTGACCAAGGTCCATCATAGTCCGCGATGAGGACTTGTTTCTCCTATGTGTAATTTGGCTGCTGCCTTGGCAGCTCGCCAAGACAAGTTTGGGGTCCTTTCGTGGACCCTTAGGGCGACCCTTGGGGGGTCGGACCAAGATGTTTTCACTCTATATACTAGGTTTTACCTATTTAAAGTCATTTTACAAGTTTTAGACATCATAAAACACCTCTAAACCTTCCCGAAACCTAAGGACGTTTCATTAGTTAAATTAGACTACCTTCCGGACGTCATGGACGTTTCTTGATGTCTTGATTACAAAACTTTCTAAATGGTTTGTTAACAGTATTTTAGGCCTTATTACAGTGCTACTAACCTTAGATAAACATGTGAGGCTCTATTTAAGGTCATAGACTTTCGTAGTGTTACATTATCCCCACCCCCCTTAGGAGCATTCGTCCCCGAATTACACTAAAATCTTTTAGGAGGAAGAGATAGACTCAAGACAAGCAACCCAACCAACAACATGTATATAATGAGTCACAGCTCATAGGAGTACTTCACTACTACATTCAACACATATTAACAACATGACTCATATAAACTTAAGTCACCACACATAAAAGCTCAAGATTTCATAATACATTATGAGGAAATACCTTCTCAACATCAACATGAGCTCAAAATGACATTAAAGAGTTACCATGCTATTCTTCTCAAGACAACATCAAAAGACCAAAAAATCTCAAGAAAGCAAAACAAATATTTCACATAAGCCACAACATATAAATTACACAAATGAGTGTAAATCAAGCAAAAGAGCATTTTATATGAAACTTCCTTTTAGCAAAACCTTTATCATGAATGTGCACATATTTGCAAAACAATCCAAATTCAATTTATTCATTATTTTTATCATTATTAGAATCAACTAACCATAATTAGCAAAGAGATGAGGACAATGTGACTGCATGTTGGCCTTGGCCTCCCATGTTACTCCGTCAACTAGGTGGCTTCTCTATAATACATTTACGGATGCCACCTCTTTGATCCTCAACCTCATCATTTGACGATCATGAATTTCCACTCGATCCTATTCATAGGAGAGGTTCTCTTTCACAATGAGACTTTCGATGGGAAGAATGGACTTGGGGTTACCAATGCACTACTTAAGCATGGATACATGGAAAATCGGATGAATCGAAGATGGTTCACTAAGGAGTTTCAACTAATATGAAACCTTGACAACCCTTTGAAAAAATTCATAAGGTCCCACATTAAAAGGACTTAACTTACCCTTATTGAAAAATCTAACCATTCCTTTTATGGGCGAAATCTTCAAATACACCTTATCCCCTTCTTCAAATTCTAAGTCCCTTATCATATGGTCGGCATAAGAATTTTTCCGACAATAGGATACTTTCAAACAGTTCCTTATAATATGAAATTTCTCTAAGGTCTTATAGATCAAGTCGGGACCAAGCAACAAAGACTCGCCAACCTCAAACCATCCAATAGAAGATCTACATATCCTACCATAAAAAGCTTCAAAATGAGCCATAGATATGAATGAATGGAAACTATTATTATATGAGAACTCCACCAAAGGCAAGTGCTCATCCCAATTCCTTGTAAAGCTCTAATCATATCTTCAAGAGTTTGAAAGGTACGTTCCCCTTGACCACCCATTTGAGGATGAAAAGTGGTACTTAACTTCGTTAGGAAAGTTAAACTTCACCAGTCTTGTTCTACAATCTATGGAAGCGAAACAAGCATGCAATGAATCCATCCTCAAAATGACATCAAAATCAACCATATCAAGTTCTACTAATTCTACATGAGTAGCTTTATTGCGCAACATTATAGGACAATCTCTATATACTGTATTAGTGACAACCGACTCAACCACCGGGGTAGACATCCAAAGGGTTCATTCAAGATATCAGGCTAAATGTCAAACTTTTTAACTATTAAAGGAGTAACTAATGACAAAGTAGCACTTGGATCAAGTAAAGCATATACATCAATAGAGAAAACTTTTAACATAACGGTCACCACATTAGGCGAAGTTTCTTGCTCACCCCTAGAGCGGAAAGCATAAAAGCAATTTTTTTTTTCGAGGATCCACATTGTACACACATGCTTGAGATTGCCCATTACCTTTGTTTTCACCCTTCAAGTTTGGGCAATCCTTCACCTTGTGACAAATATTACCACAACTAAAGTAATTGTTCGTCCCATTGAGACCAATCACCATAATGCTTCTTGCCACACTCTCCAGAAGTTGGCTTCTTGTTTGTGAACTAGGATCCCTTCCCTTTTTAGGCTTAGGGTTAGAGACCCTATCAGCACGAGTCTTAGAGAACTTGGAAGGAACTTTATTAGAAAACCAATTTTTGAACCTAAGCTTGTCTTGGATATCAAGCCTACCCTTTGAAGAACCACCATCAAATGACATGGCCCTATTGGAATCTCTACTATTCTTCTTAACCCTTGTCTCTCCACTTGTTGAGCATGAACAATGATACGAGAAATGTTCATATTATCATGTAGCATAGAAAAACGACATTCTTCATTCAAGTCATCGGAAACTCCCATCACAAAGCGGCTCATCTCATCCCTTGGGTTGGAAACAAAAGAATGAGAATATTTTGACAACTTAGTAAATTTTAAAGATTAGTCAAGCACACTCATACCTCCTTGATAAGGTTGATGAATTCTTCCACCTTAGCTTCCCTCTTTTCCCTTGGAAAGAACCTATTTACTAAAGCCTTCTTGAAAATGTCCCATGTAACTGGACCACCCCTCAAAGGTCGATTGTTTATCCATTGGACGTACCAAGTTTGGGAAACGCCTTGAGTTGGTAGGTGGCTAACTCAGCCTTCACACTAATAGTCAACCGCATAACTTAGAGGTTTTTGTAGACTTCATCAATGAACTCTTGGGTGTCTTCCTTCACTTTCGCCCTACAAAAAGTAGGGGGATTCATCCTTGTGAAATCCCTCAAACGGGAGGCCATGGTGCTAACATGTTGGTTTCCTCGGGGTACCACCTCCCGATTAGCTTGGGCCGTCATGGCTTGTCCTTGAGTAGTGATGGCTTGGGCCATTTGGGGAAATATGACACCTATGTCCCCATCCGACAAGGTCGGAGGATTGGATGGATCTTGATCATCATTAGCAACTTCTTCAAGAGAAGGATCTTGATTGCCACGGGGAGTAACTCCCGCATTAGCAATCTCTTCATCAATTCTTCGTGCGGCTTCCCTTAGAGTATTCATACCTATAACAACAATATACGATTTAGTTGAAAGAACACATAAGGCTAGAGGCGCGACTTGGATTTCCATGAAAATGAGAATTTCCTAAGCATCATATAGCTTCTCACTCATAATTGTGACACGCTTCACAAATAAGAATAAGAACTTACATAGACGTGGTTCAATAAAACATCCATCCTATGAATATTTAACCTCGCCTTGATACCAAATTTGTCATATATGGGGAGCACCCCTTAGACGTAACCGGCGTCGTCGTCCTCATCAAGGACAAAGACTCTTAGCTTACATCATTACATTCTTATGTTAAAAATACGGAAAATTTAAAGCTTTTTATTTTCTTCTACATTGAGGTTTATATAGACCTCTCGCTTACACATAATATATATATATAGGGAGTTTACTTAGACTCTTCGCAATAGGAAGCACTACCTAGTTTTTCCTTTTAACTTCACATATATAGTATAGGAACAAGTCTCATAGGAAATCTATAATATTTCTCATATTAGAACCATATAAAACGAATACAACAATTTTGGCTTAACCCATAATTCATACAACAAAGACATTCGTATAGGCTAATAAAACAATCGTGTCCAAATGAAAAGGAAAGAACTAGAAGTCTTATAACTAGAAAAACATCAATAGCATGATAGTGGCATCGTCCTCGGAATGTGAGGATGTACCGAACACTTGGGGAATATCCAAGTAGTCGTCAAAGACCTTCTATTAGCTCAACGACCGGATCCTAAAATTTATAGTAAACATAAAATATGGGTTAGTATACACTTGTACTAAGTATGAGTATATGAACATAAAACAAGTTAAATCATGCTAAATAGGACATTTGTTCAGAACATGCTAATTTAATTTGAAAAGGCTTATGCACATACAAGAACCCATATAAACCAATGAACACATAACTCTTAAGTCAAGGCAATATACAACACAAGACCAACATCATCAAGTATAGTCAAGTCAATACATATAAGAGTTCATAATATCAAAACATAATTAATACCCTTACCCACCACCCATCATTTATCCTACAAGTGTAATGACAAAGTAAATCTTTCCATAACCCTACTTAATCATGTAAACCAAATAAAACACCATAAGCAAAGGTTAACTTCACATAACATAGAACCAAGAGTAATCTTCCTCATACTTTAGAAATATAGACCAACAACATGTTCATATGTGAAACTAACACCATATAGGATCAATAACATTTAAATTCAACATATGCATAATAGTCACTTTATAAGATCATAAAAACATAAGAACAACCTCCTAAGGGTTCCCTCAAGTCAAACTAGTGCAAGGCATAGGTAGAGTTCCAAACCCCTACCTAGGCTAGGTAATACCTCTTAAGTCGCCCTAGTTAGTGTTTACTTCATTAATTCATTTTACTTTTGGGAACACTTGCCTTAACAGACATAAACCACAAGAGCTAAGTGTGGAATACGGTGTTGTAAAACCTTACACTGATGGAAGGTGGTCTACCGGCAAAAGTAGTACGAAGTATGAACATAGAATCTAGGTGGATCAACTAGCTAGTATTCCTATGGTGGCAACATAGTTTATGGAGCTTGGGGGCTGTCATGGAAACATCTCTCTATGTTCGTTTTGGACTAGAGGCTATCCACCCCGTGAGAACCATGGTGAACCCTACCTTCCCCTCCTTAGGAAGGCTCCACCCTTCACCTTCCAAGTTCACTCAGTGCTAGGCTAGAGTCCCTTTTGACCTTTATTAATAATAATAGATTAATTTAGGTCATAAGGTCTATCTCTTATATAATCATTATCACAACTCAATAGTAATTGTATGGCTATTGTCCTTTCATTACAATTCACACATGTGAGGTTAGCACATTCACATAATAACATTATGATAAGGAACATATGTATATCATTACCATTCTTATATCATTATATCTTAGCCAACAACTTATAAGTCATAATTCAAGACATTCCAATTCAACATCATACCAACCCTAAGCAATCTTATCATAAGGTATACTTCAATGTAACTTCATCACTAAACATAAGTAATCATAATTGAAGTAAAGGTTAGGATCATAAAGACTTATCCAATCTCCTTTATAATCCATCATCCATGGTCTTACCATCAACCATCAAATTCAACCCAATAATGGGTGTAATAGCATCACAAAATAGCAATTAGCACAATAGCCATACAATTACTATTGACCTAATTAATGAATAAAGGGATCCCAAGAGTGAAGAACCCATACCTTAATGAAGATTAATCCACTAAATTCGAATTAAATTATAGAGAAATAGGTCTTCTTCTTAAAACTTTTTTCTTTCTTCAATAGCGGTTGAATAGAGAGAAAGTAGAGAGAGGTGAGAGCTTTTGGGTTTTGATTTTGGGGATTTGATTTGAGTGAGTAAAATCTGAGGAAAACTGATTTAAAATAAATATACAGACCTCCCATGAAATACCCAAAATAGCCATCACTTATGTTGACCCTTTTATGAAGTCAAAGTTTAATTCCAAATGTTAGATTTTCGTCGGGGAACAAGTCCGCGACGCGGAGCTGCTCCCGCATGATTTTCTACATTATTTTTTGAGACAGTGGATTGCACGAACTGCCCGCGATGCAGACTTGAAATTTGACCAAGGGCCATCCATGTCTGCTACGCGGACTTGTTTCTCCTATGTGTAATTTGGTTGCTGACTTGGCAGCTTGCAAAGCCAAGTTATGGGTCCTTTCGTGGACCCCTAGGGAAACTCTTGGGGGTTCGGACCTAGAATTTTTCACTCAATATACTACGTTTACCTATTTAAAGTAGTTTTACAAGTTTTAGACCTCATACAACACCTATAAACCTTCCCAAAACCTAAGGATGTTTCACTGGTTAAATGAAACTAGCTTCCGGACGTCATGGACGTTTCTTGATGTCTTGACTTCAAAACTTCCTACATGGTTTATTAACATTACTTTAGGCCTTATTAAAGTGTTACTAACCTTATATCAACATGTGAGGCTCTAGTTAAGGTCATAGACTTTCGAAGTGTTACATCAACTCAAGCTACCATGCCCTTAGTGTTGTCTCACCAAGTCTACTACACAAAAAGTGACCATACAACTCACCTTCAATCTAATCTTAGTCTACCATATAATGATTCATTTTAGGTTCTTCAGTCAACCTAGGATTCATGTATATGAGAACTTGCTTCTCCTAATTATGTTCATGTGTAGGCGTATAGGAGGAAGGAAACAACATCAAAATCATCCTCATAATGACTTTACCCCCAGCCCTCACAACAATGTCCATAAGCCCTAAAAGTTACCACTACATGAGTCCCTAATAATTCATACTCAAGTACATGTAAATCTATTCAATTAGAACATTAAAAGTTAATTTCTAGTCATGCTTAGTCACATAGGTCCAATTCCAACCTTACAAGTCAAGATCATCTTCAGTCAATTAGACCTAGTTTAATTCATATCTAGGTTATTCAATATTGATCTAATAACATAAAATACAATTGGATTAACAAGATCAACTTACAACCTTCATCTAGCCTCTAATAACCTAAAATCACCATCATCAGCTTTAACATCAAATACCACAATTCACCATGAAAACTTCATGAAAAAACCTTATAATCATCATATGAACATAATTGAATGCTACCCACTAGATTGGGATGACAATCAAGCCTTACCAATAATGCAATCACAACCCTCACTAGAATGGGGTTCTTTGGATTCACAATTGAAGAAAACTAAGGTACTTCATGGATGGAAGAATCCATGAATGAACACATACCTTATATTAGAGCCTTAAACCCAGCTTCAAACCTTTGCGCATTTCATCCTAAAAGCTGCCTCCAATTTCTCTTTTTCTTCAATGGTGGTTTTGGGAGAATTTTGGGAGTGACAGATTTTAATTTGTTATTTCTTATTTGGAATTGGGGTTTTGGCTTTGAAAAGGGGTTAAATAACTCCTAAAAAATGTTTCTAACCGTTTCCCAAATTAACCAATTACCCCCACATCAATTTGACCATTTTAGACAAGTCAATCTTACCTTAAATTTTTAGAATTTTCGTCGGCAAACAATTCCACGAGGCGGAGCTGCTCCTGCATGATTTTCAAAAATAAATTCTGGTATGGTAGAGTCCGGCTTGTGTCTACGACGCAGAACCAGAATTTGACCCTCCATGGACCAGGTCCGCGACGCAGACAAGCTCCCACTAAGAATTGTGATCCCATGGTTTGGGTCATCCTCAAGGTACCCTATGGAGGTCCTTGGGGAGTCGTTCCCGGTACTTTCCACCCTAAATATGTCCTTAAACATTTAAGGAACCTTCCCTATCTATTTGATCTCCAAACACTACATAAAACCTCATAAAACATACAAAGGCACTCAAGCACGTCTCAAGGCTAACTTTCAAACGTCATCTCACGTTCCTGGACGTTTTGCCTCCAATCTCTTCCAAATATTATGTGCTGACTCTTAACAATATTTTTAGTCATTTAGAACCTAATAAACTCCTAACCAAAAGGTTAGGCTCTAATTTAACCTCGCTCATTTTGAGGGTGTAACAATTTTGGGGACTAATTATAGTAGGTTATTGAACATTTTTAAACACCAATTCACCCTTTTAAATCAAAACCCTAACGTACAAAACAAAACCTCTCCATCTATTCTCTAAAAAATCCTCCATTGATAATGATTTGAAGCTCCAAGGAAGAAGATTGATTTTCCAATATTTTCTGCATCAATCTTGTGGGCTTTTCATCACAATTAAGGTATTGTGTTTCATCCTTGAATCCTCTTTCCTAAAGGAACAAATTTAAATGGTTTTCAAAGATGATAAAAACATGAACTCTTCTATTTTGAGTTCTAACCATGGTTCTTGCATAAAAAGTTTTGAATCAATGATTTATGATTGAATTGATGTTAATTTGATGATTTTCGAGCAAACTCCTATGAACCCATCAAATTATGAAATCCTAATTTTTGTTATAATGTGTGTGATTTGATTATGGCATGACCTTATTAAATTATTATGTATATTGTGTTGGGCTACTCATATATGTATGAATTATGTTTCAATTGCATATAGGTTGTCTTAATTTGATGATTTTCATATTGAATTATGTTTTGTCATTGTATAGTTCGATTATTGGTTTGAAATGGGTGAGCATGGCTATTGGTAAGTGACTTTGTGAATTGAATTGGTTGAATTTGCTATGGATTGGATATGTTGACTTTGGAATAGTGGTATCTTGACCGAACCTCTTCAATATTGTGTAGTATAGGTCTTGAATTTTGTCTATTGTTATAGTACACTTATCGTGGCGGTACTTATGTTATATAATTGTGACGAATGTGGCCTCATCGACATTACTTCATGAATTATGATGTTATCATGTATGACTTGTATATGTGATAATTCTAGATTGTGGATTGTGCATGTAATGACTTTGTGGACTGAAATGTTTGAATTGTCTATGGATTTGAGTTGTTGACATTTGAATAGTGGTATGTTGACGTATAGGTCTTGAATTATATTGATTATATGGTGGACTAATGGTGGAAGTGCTTGTATGATATAATTTTGATAAATATCGCCTCGTCGGCATTACTTGTTGAATTATGATGTTATCATGTATTGACTTGTGTATGTGATCATTGTGAGGTTTGTGATCATTGTGAGGTTCTATATGACTTGTGTGTATATTTGAAGTCAAAGTATGTGTTATTCTAAGTAATTATATGTGATCATGATAAGCTATAGTGATGTCATATATGTGTATACTTGATGTTGGAGTGTGAAACTTTCTAGTTTACTATATGAGTCTTGTGAGAGATTATAGTGGTTTCCAATAGAAGTGTGTAGGGTGACTTTCAAGTATATGTAGTTGACCTTATGTGCTACTTGAATGATATTGTATATGCGTTAAGATGATAATGAAGTGTGTCTAGTTTTGGAAGACCTATGTCCCTTACATGATGCGTGAAGAATGTTAATATGAATCCTTGACTTAGTAAGCTAAAGCACCTTTGTCATGAATGTATATGTATGAATAGAATATGATCTTGAATATAGTAAAGAAGGTCATTTATGTGGAAACTTTTAAAAGAAGGTTATGATATCCTTGAAGTTCAAAGTCGTATTTGTATCCTTCTTGTGTGAATGGTGGACTTAGGATTGGTTGGTGGGAACGGCATAAAACTATCCTTAGGAAAGTTATTGATCTATACTCATAACCATTGCAAGGCATCCCTAGGGGACATCCTTGGTACGGTGTAGTATTATTTGGTTATGAAAAGAATATGGTTCCTCTACTTATGCTCCTTTATTGAAATACTCTATGAGAACAAAGGCTAGCACCGTGTGAGTATGCTCTGGTAGAAGATCTAGATGTATGATGAAGCTAGAGTACAAAGAACCCCTCGATATTGCTTAACCATGTGCCTACATGGGATGTGTCCTAGTTCTTCCACTGGCAAGTAGAACACCCTTTATCGAAGTAGGGTTGACTCAGAAATCTATGCCTAACTAGTATGGTCTATGTCGGTTATTGCTTATTTTCATCATGTGGGATAGATGCTATTTTTGGATAAGTACTATGAACTTTAGTTAGTGGAATGGGACTCTATATGAACATTGCAGGTGTAGGCTTTGAAGATGGTAGTATGTAGGTTCCCTAGGTATTCTCCAAGACATTATGTGAAAGTCCTTAATTGGTAAATGTCTCTTAAATGGTCTAATGAACATAATGACTTCAGTAAAGTTTTGTTAATGAAAATATACTTATCTAGAGTAGCATTTAGGATTTCATAGGTAGGCTTTGAGAGGGTGTATGGGTGTTCTCTTCATATCTTACTTAGGTGAGTCTTAGAGTAATTCTAGGTAGGGAATCTAATTAATGACATGGGAATAATCTTATATTAGGTAGTCTAATGGATTTCTTCGGTGTGTGTGGAGGGATTGTATGGGCGGTCGTTCATAACTCACTCAAGTGAGCCTTAGAATCATCTTTGGTAGGAGGGTCTTATATTGTTGTATTTTGAAGTGTTGTCTATGTTATATTGGGGAATATGACTTATATAAGAAGTTGGTGTTATATGTGGTTCTTATGCTTATAATATGATGTTTTACTCTAAAAAAATATTTTATAAAAATTTCCCTTTTATCATTATTTTATGAATTATGCCATACTTCGTACATGCAATGTACTAATCCCTTACATTTTGTCTATCTCTAAAGGTGTACGTGCCAATTAAGAGTATTACGTGAAGTGAAGCTTGGATCCTAGCCTTCCATTCAAGGAATTGTTGGTATGTCCTCACTAGATTCGAGGACATCACTATCTTAGTTTTCCTATTTAAAGCATTGCAATAGACTATGTATTTCTATGTCGTATTGTATGGGTCGTGTCCCAAGATATTCGTATGTCTAAGATGGCGACATCGAGACTTAGTCTTATTCCTTATGTTTGGAAGATGTTTTGAAATATTATTTGTGTGAAAAGTTTTAATACCGCACTAATTTTCATACATGTATGAAATGAATGATGTCTAAGGGCTTGTATAAGACCTCCGAGAGGTCAAGTACGCCATGTGACGACTCAAGTGTGCCATAACTTTTCGGGAGTACTTTGGGTCGTTAATGTTACACCCTCAAAATTAACTAAGGTATATAGAGCCTAACATGTGTCTAAAAAGGTTAAATACATATTATTAAAGTATTTTATAACATAAATAGTTTATTTGAAGTGGTGTGGAGGTCAAACGTTCAAGAACGTCCAAGATGTTCAAAAGATAGCCTTTAGACGTGCTTGTGTGCTCTAGTGTTTCTTGCCATGTTTATTGTGTTTTTTGGATTATAAAGTGAATGGGGATATCTATAGCATCTAAATGAACCTATTTAAGGTCAACATGTCCGGGTACAACTCCCCAAGGACCTCCCTATGGGGCTTTGAGGAGGACCCAACCTTGGGCCAATAAGCTGCCCAAGGCAGCACCCTTTTGTTCCTACATGAAACATGTCCACATCGCGGACTAGAGTCTCCATAGGCCAAAAGGTGCTCCATGACGCGGACACATCACAGACTCCACTTCCCCGGAATTTATTTTCAAAAATCATGTGGGAACAGCTCTGCGTCGCAGACTTGCTCCCCGATAATATGTCCAAAAATTAAAGTTAAGTTTGACTTGTCTAAAAAGATCCAATAAGTATGGGGGTATTTTGGGTAATTTGGGATGCGGTTATAAACTGTTTTTAAGACCTATTTAACCCCTTTCAAAAGTCAAAACCCCAACACCCAATAAGAAAATCCCAAATCCCAAATCCTTCTTCTCTCCCAAACCCCAAAACCTCCATTGGAGACCAAAACTCAAGTTCAAGCTAGGGGTTGGATTTCTATGGTTTCTTCTCCAATTATTCATGGTTCTTCAATCAATAAGGTATGTTCATCGTTGATCCTTAGTCAATATTTCATCTAAGGAGTTCAATCAATGATTTTAAAATGTGATTCAAAGACCAAAATTTACAATTTTCAATCTAGCCATGGGTTCATTGTAAAATTAATTTCAAAGTTATTCTAATGATTGATTTATATTTAATTACTGTTGTAATTATGAATTCCAATCCAATTTCACGAAAAACCATGATCCTCCTAATTTCTCAAATTGTCCTATAATGTGGGTCTTGTGATCTTGATTTCATGTTTATAGAATTGTGATTAGATTTTAATTAATTGATTATTTCTATTACTATCTACATCAATTGAATATGAATTTTTGAGGAATGATCAAATATGATCATTAGCTTGGGGATTTTGTAAGTTGACCTATATCCTCTAATTAGCATAGAATGTATATTGGATTGTGTTGATTGGTACGGTCCAGTTATGTTGGTGGTGTTTATATTCTTGTACATGTTTATGTGATATGATGATGACCTTGAAGGCATTTTATGTTTACGAAGTCGAAGGATTTATCCTTGATTCTAATATCATGTTACAATTAATGTTATGTGAAGAGTATGAATAGCCCTCTAAACTAGTTGCATGACCTATGTGTGGGGATGATGTTATATGTACATATGCGATGATCATGTTAGGGTTAGGTGTGGCTTATAAGTCCAGTGATGAAGAATATCCTTGTAGTATGACGCTTACCAATATGAACCATATATGAATGTGTGATCGATATATGCTAGGAGTCTTTTATTCTATTGTTGAATACGTACATGCCTTATATGATTTAATGTGAGCGTGTGTATTCGATAGTCTTAAATACTCTAGATATTTTTGACTTAAGACTTGAAAGAATGTTGTACATGTGTTGTGATCTTTAAAGGGTGGCTTTTTCAATGTTATGTAATAGCCATTATGTGATCATGTTGACCAATTTACACCCACCTACTTCATGCATATCTATGAGTAGGATAGATTCATGATGACTAAGGAAGGATAGTTCTCCTATGCATCATTACCTATTTCTATGCATGTAAAGTATATGATTAATGAGGTTATGAACATCGGTGCCAAAATGTGTTTATGTGACGGTAGATCTGACATATATGTACACACACACCTTCTTTGATGAATGAAGTATGTTAATGGGAGTCTAATGAATATGTGAGTCTCTTAAAAGGTTAAACTCAAATATACTCTAAACTAGACTATAGTATGAATATGATATGATTATCGGAAAGGACATTCTCACATAATGTAGGTTCTATGATGAAAGGTCATTCTTATCTTAGATATATTTGAGTTATATGATGTAAGAGTGATTAAGTCCATAAAGCCTAATATTTATGAACTAATGTCATCTAAAGGCTTAATTTTGTTTAAAATGAGACCCTAAGCTTAGCACCGAGTGAGCATGACAAATGAGAGTGGGAGCTTCACGTTAGTAACTCCGGCTTCCCACAAAGAGAACCTTCATGTTAGTAAGTCCGGGTTCCCAACCTAGATGTTCTAATGAGATGCAAACCTCCACATTAGAAAGTCAAGGTTTCTACAAGCAATCTCCTTGTTCCATAATCATGTGTCCCTGTAGATTTTAGCTTTGTGGATCCACTAGAATAGATAATTTGTATGAAGGTCCTACCTTGGAAAGTAGTACCCTCTCTTTTCGGTGTGGGAGTAGAACAACAGATTCCATGTAGCTCACATGATTTATGTCGGTTATGGATATGTCTCCGAAAGGTTATGAAAAGAACTAAGAAAAGAATATGAACTGTAGTCTTAATTCCTTGAGAAGTGTACCTAGTATAGATAGAACTTTGGACCCTATCTATGCATTTCACTAGATGACATTAAGAGATGATAGGATTGGAACCTCTTATGAAGTAAATACTTATGTTATGTATGAATTGTATGAATACATGTTAAGTGACCTTGTTATGTCAAGACATGAACTACGATTATGCATGTGAATTACACTTGTGGCTTCTAAATGAGTTTACTTAGTATATGTGGGTTATGGGACTCCATGTGTATATTGCACAAGTAAGTTTCACAGGGGTTATGATGGTTGCTTACCTATGATATGAACTAAATGAATTATGACTAAGTTTTAGTGAAGGAAAGAGTCATTATATGATTATATAAAGTGTGTGGCCTTATGTCTAGTTATAAATGAAAGTGTTATGACTTGTTAAATATGTTATGCCTAGTCTATGGTGACTTCTTAGGTACACATGATTTAATTAGCATTATGGGATGCTACCTACACTTTGCGCTAGTGCGACTTAGGAGTTGTCTTAAGTGATGGCCCTTATGTGAATTTGATGTCTATGAGGTGCAAAAGACTTATGAATATATGTGATTTTTTTATGAAACATATGTACGAAAGACAATCTTAGGTGACCTTAAGAATGGATGTTTAGGTAAAAGAGGTAATGTATTGTATGTACTGAATATGCCTCAAAATGTGTTAAGTGACTTTATGAGTTATTCTGAATAGTGTCCATGTCAATATGAAGTATGTGAACTATATTATGCTTATTGTACGTCACACCCGGAGAGCACACCCCAGATGCGTTCGGCGGCATCGTCCTCTCAGAGGACTCAGACAAGCCCTTAGCATTCGTCATAACATGTGATCATTAAAATTGCGGAAAATTCAAAACTTTTACATACTTATGTGAAATATACTTAGACTTCATATCTAACATTCATAATAGCATACGATATTCTAAAACATGTCACACATATATAAAAACCATCTAAGAGTACAAATTTGGACTTAGCCAATAAATAGTGAATATGCCATATAGGCCTTAATACGAAAGAATCCTAAGAACATAATGGAATTAGCGTATTCTTAAAACTACTATCAAATCTGCGTAAGCTATAATGTGAAAGATAGCATCCCCGAACATTGAGGACCTACCAAGACTTGGAGAAAGAGTTTCAAGCTTTTTCAAATCGACCTCCTTAAACTTCAATGGCCGGAACCAACAGTTGTAGTAATATAAGAAATGGGGTTAGTACGCCACATGTACTAAGTATGGGTATATGCACATAAACTTAAGAACATGCATGAAACATGATCATTTATCATCTCTTTAGAAAAGATTCTAAGTCATATGAAAGTCTTCAATGCACATACCATATAACATACACAACTTAAGGATTCCATCAAACTTAAAGCATGATCATAATCAAAGACATATTATTATAGAGTCATGTTAACATTACATATTCAAAGGATCATAGAACATAACACACAAAACACTTACCAATGATATCATGCCCAACCTACAAGTGAAATGGTCATGTGAAGCCCCATAACCCCACACAACCAAGTAGATAAGATAGGAGACCATGAGTAAAGCTTTGCTTCATATAACTTGTAACATAAGTAGTCATCACTTCTTATAGCAATATAACCCAATAACATATTGATCATAATGACCAACATCATGTAATAATAACATCATCTATCATAAGCATCATACCTTTCATGTTATCATATTACATAAGAACAATCTCCTAGGACTCCCCTTAGAGTCAACTTGTGTAATGTCTAGGTATATTCCCATACCCTACCTATACTAAGTAGACTCCTCAAGTCACCCTAGTCAACGTTCATTTACTTGTCTTTCATTTTACATGAGGGAACATTCGCCTTAACCGACATAGACCATGTGAGCTCAACATGGAATCCAGTGTTATAAAACCCCACACCGAAATAAGGTGGTCTACCGACCAAATTAGAACCAAACATGACATAGCTTTCTAGGTGGATCCACTAGCTAATATCCTATAGTTGCAACATAGTTTAAGAACTAGGAGATGTATTAGAAACCCATAGTTCCATATTATATGGAAGCCTCAATCTCATGAGAGTCATTGTGAACCTACCTTCCAACAAGGGAAGGGACATCTCTCATATCTAGTTCATCGGTGGTTAGCTTAAGTCCCTTTCTTGAATAACGTTTAAGTTGTATTTGATCATTAACTTATCATAGGTCATAGGAGATTAACTTCATGTATAAACATGATCATGAGCTCTTTTGGATTAGATGATAATTTCCTTTCATCGTAACCTTTCGTTCGTGCGATTAACATAGCATAATCATCTTGTATAAAGCTTACAAGAGTATATCATAACTTGCATTTTCGTATTCTTATCATGATCTCACAAATAACATGTTCTTATTCCAACATATACATATAGCAACATCATATATACTTTTATAACATAGCATCATGACTTATAAGCTAACATAAACATTGGAGAGTAATCACACTTTAGTAGACTTACCTCTTGCTTCCCAGAACCTTAGTTCATCTTACAATATTCATAACCATACTTAATGAAATACTCAATAGCATAACCAAGAAAAACTCTTCAAATCATATACAAGAGAAATGCATAATGTAGGGTAAGGGAACGGGTCATTTAAGAGTTCATTGTAGTCTTAATTCGAATCCCTATGTTTACGTGTCATCAAGTAGTAGAAACAACAATACGAAACCATAATCTAGATAACAAGATACTTCACACGAAATTCAAACATAAATAACCACATACTCATCAATCCGTGTGAAATAAACCATACAAAACACTTACTTTTCTTTGAAAATAATAAATCTAGGGTTAGGAAGAAAATCCATTTGTAGAGTAGAAACCCTAGTATTTGAAGTTCTTGAAAACTTATCTTGAAAGGACCTCATGGGGAAAGGAATGCCAAGAGTGAAAAAACCCATACCTTATAGATGAATAATCCATGAAATTTGGATGAAAAGCTTGAAGTCTTCGTCTTCTTCCTTAAGCTCGTCTTGTTCTTCAATGAAGTTTGGAAAAGAGAGCGTTCTTGAGATAGATGAAAGAAATTTCTTTTGATCTGATTTGGGACGTGTAAAAGTGGTCTAAAACTGAACTAATATCCAAATATGGTCTTTCTATGAATTACCAAAAAGACCCTCCACTTAAATGGGTCTTTTTAATAAGTTAAATTATCAAAAATACGACTTTAACAATTCTGGGAAGTAGCTGCGCATTGCAGGGACAAATCCTGTCATTTTTAATAATTTTTGAGTTGAGGCAGTGAGGTACGTGTCAGGCTCGCGTCGCGAGGCTGCCTCTAAAATCTTGAGGCAGTGAACTGCGTTTCATGCTCGCGTCGCACATTTGCGTCCAGCTCTGCATGCTCGCAGGCTGCCATGCAGCCTGCCTACCCAGGTTTGGGTCCTCCCCAAGGACGACCCGAAGGGTCCTTGGGGTGTCGTTACCGGACGTTTGGACCCTTTGTACTACATACTACACAGCGAAGGTCTCTTTACAATTTTTGGACTTCATTTGACACCCCAAAACCTTCATCAAACATAGGGACGTCAACTAGTTCAATTTAGCTAGTTTAATGTAGAGGAAAATATAGACACGAAAAAGAAATTACAATCCTTTTTAGGACTAGTAAATCAGGTAAGAGAATACGTACCTAAATTAGCAGAATATCTAAAACCTTTACATAAAAAACTTAAGAAAGATGTAGAATACCATTTCGATAAAAAAGATAATGACAATATAAGAAATATTAAACAATTATGTATGAAACTACCAAAACTTAATTTTCCTAATGAAAAAAGAATTGATATCTTCCTGGTGCATTTTTATATCCAAAAGGTAATACATTCCATTCATAATATCCTTGGGGTACAGTAAAAGCGGTTAACTGTTTTGATTTATCTTCAAGTTTTAGATGGTAAAAACCCGATTTACAATCGAATTTGCTAAAATAGCTATAACCCTGTATTTGTCTTATTTTTAGTATTTTATTTGGTATAGGATAATTATATGTTTTTGTCTTAGCATTTAAATTTCTGTAATCAATAACTAGTCTACTTTTACCACGTTTTTGTTCATTATAGTTATTAACAATAAATGCAGGACTACAATGTTTACTATTTGTTTCTTGTATATAATTATTTTTTAATAATTCATCTATATGGATTTTAAATTCATTAAGATCATCAAAGTTATATCTTAACGGTTTTTGCAATATTATACTATTTTCATCTATTAATTCTATTTTTACAGTAGTTTTATGTTTATCCCATCCATTTAAAGGATTATCATTGTATAAAGATTCTAATTGATCAGTTATTAGTGTAAGTTTATCTATTGTGAATATAATAATTTCAAAATTATTTGTGTCTTTTATGTTTTCCATTTCTTGATTTATTTTTTCATTTCCTTTTATCCATTCCTTGGCTTTTCTTAGTTTATTGTTAACTCTTTTTGCTCCTATTTTATATTGAGCTTTGTAATAATATTCTTTAAAAGCACAAGTATATTCTTCTATGTAACACATATTGTATATAGATAATTTTGCCATTAATTGTCTATTTATTTTTGCTAACTCTTGAATAATCGTTGATAATCCAATTATTCTTTTATTTGCGTAAAAACTTGGTAACTCATTTTTAGGTATTTCCGGTTGTTGATCAATATCTTCCGGTATGATCATATCTCTTGTTAATCCAATTTTGACAACTTGGATCATTGGTTTTATTTCGCTAAAAAGTATCTCTGCTGGTGCTGTATAACATCTTATAAAAAATAGATTTCCTTTGGTTATCTTTTTGTAAATAAGAAAAGCTCTGTGGATTTCAGGAATTCCACTAACTTCTTCACCTGTATATGTATAGACCGTGCTTAACAATCCATAATTAAAACAAGTTTTAACTAAATTTGGGTTAGTTTTTGGCTGTGCGATTAACTTATTGTAACCTTGGAGTTTCTGGGTTATATAGTCTTCTGTTTTTTCTTTTGTAGTGGTTGATCTTGGTTTTGTGTTTAAGAAGGTTACTATTTGGTATATATTTTCTATATAGTTCTGGGAAATATAGTTGTAAATTTTCTTTTCCTTGTTCAAACTAGCTGCATAGGTAGATATTTGTGGGGCTGATGCTTCGATTATCTGGGTTTTTGGTACAAATGGTTTTTTAAATAAATTGTTTAGGTTTATGGATTTTGGTTTTGATATTTCCATAATTTCCTTGCTAGTACCTGCAATTCCTGTAATAGATAATTTGTTAATATTTTGAGTTTTATGGTGTTTCTCATCGTCACCTTTTATCTCTGGCTTTTTACCGTCTGCCTGAAGACGTAGCTCCGCATATTTTGAGTCATGCTGCTGACTATTAACTTGCTCCTTAAGCATTTTTACTTCATTATCTATTTTGTCTACCTTTTGGCAAAGGTTTGTCATCATAGATAGTAGCTGCTTCATTGTATCTATTTCTGCTGAGATAGTCTGCAATAAAATTCTTATTAGTAGAAATTACTTCAATTGTAAAAGTGAAGTTTAATATATTCAATACTAATCTACGTATTTCTTTAGTTGTTACCGAATCATCTATCTTTCGTGTTAGCCACCATTTTACCTGCGTATTATCTACTCTAACAATAAATTTGTTATACACAATATAATGTTCAAAAGCTAATAAACATTTATATAGTGCTAATAGCTCTTTTCTATTAATTTCCCATTTTGTTTGGGGTTCAGTATATGATCCTGAATGATATCTACAATGATATTCAATCTTTTCATCAGTATATTTATATTTTAGTATTCCTCCATAACTATGTTCACTAGAATCAGTTTCAACTATATATGTAAAAGTTCTTTTTTCATTAGGAAAATTAAGTTTTGGTAGTTTCATACATAATTGTTTAATATTTCTTATATTGTCATTATCTTTTTTATCGAAATGGTATTCTACATCTTTCTTAAGTTTTTTATGTAAAGGTTTTAGATATTCTGCTAATTTAGGTACGTATTCTCTTACCTGATTTACTAGTCCTAAAAAGGATTGTAATTTCTTTTTCGTGTCTATATTTTCCTCTACATTAATAATTTTTTGTACTAAATGAGTTTGCATTTTTATACCTGTTTTATCTATTTGTATTCCAAGAAATTCTATTTGTGATTTCATAATTTCTACTTTTTTCTTATTCAAACTAATACCTGATTGCTTAACTATATGAATAAATTTTTCTAATAATTTAATATGTTCTTCTTGTGTTTTAGAATATAATAGTATGTCATCAATATAGACTATACAATTTTCTAATTGACTAAAATAGTTATCCATAAAACATTGATATCTTCCTGGTGCATTTTTATATCCAAAAGGTAATACATTCCATTCATAATATCCTTGGGGTACAGTAAAAGCGGTTAACTGTTTTGATTTATCTTCAAGTTTTAGATGGTAAAAACCCGATTTACAATCGAATTTGCTAAAATAGCTATAACCCTGTATTTGTCTTATTTTTAGTATTTTATTTGGTATAGGATAATTATATGTTTTTGTCTTAGCATTTAAATTTCTGTAATCAATAACTAGTCTACTTTTACCACGTTTTTGTTCATTATAGTTATTAACAATAAATGCAGGACTACAATGTTTACTATTTGTTTCTTGTATATAATTATTTTTTAATAATTCATCTATATGGATTTTAAATTCATTAAGATCATCAAAGTTATATCTTAACGGTTTTTGCAATATTATACTATTTTCATCTATTAATTCTATTTTTACAGTAGTTTTATGTTTATCCCATCCATTTAAAGGATTATCATTGTATAAAGATTCTAATTGATCAGTTATTAGTGTAAGTTTATCTATTGTGAATATAATAATTTCAAAATTATTTGTGTCTTTTATGTTTTCCATTTCTTGATTTATTTTTTCATTTCCTTTTATCCATTCCTTGGCTTTTCTTAGTTTATTGTTAACTCTTTTTGCTCCTATTTTATAACCACATGGTGTTGTGAACCACCAATGCGTTTTAGTTATTATATGGGGGTATAGTTTTTCTAAGAAAGGCATTCCTAGTAATATATCTTTTGTTTTACAATCAAAACAATATATAGTTTCTATTGTTAAGATTTTATCCCAAATTTGTATTTTAACATTTTTAGCTTTGTAAGTAATCATGCTACTTTCGTTATTAAATCCTGTTACTATCATGGGTGTTTGTAATTTTTCCCATTTATCTTCTGGTAAACAATTATATTTGCATATATTTGTTTCTCCTGAATGATATCTACAATGATATTCAATCTTTTCATCAGTATATTTATATTTTAGTATTCCTCCATAACTATGTTCACTAGAATCAGTTTCAACTATATATGTAAAAGTTCTTTTTTCATTAGGAAAATTAAGTTTTGGTAGTTTCATACATAATTGTTTAATATTTCTTATATTGTCATTATCTTTTTTATCGAAATGGTATTCTACATCTTTCTTAAGTTTTTTATGTAAAGGTTTTAGATATTCTGCTAATTTAGGTACGTATTCTCTTACCTGATTTACTAGTCCTAAAAAGGATTGATGTTATTGTTTTATATATTGAGAAATATTGATGTTGATACACGTAGAATAATATATGATAAGTTAATTATGCATGAAATAATTGAAACTATGACTATAGGTTGGTCTGAGCTGATAGTTGATGATAATTTAGATATAGATGAGTTATTTGATGATTTAGAACTATATAGAGATCAATGATTAATTTTAGATATTTGAGGTTATGGAAAGAAACTAAAGAAAAGATAGATTTAGAAGAACAATTATTAATTGATAACGTAAATAAATATATATATCTCCGAGGAGAACAATATCTAGAATACATAGAGACAAATGCAAAAGAAATCCAGAAATTAAATATATTAAAAAAGGAATATTATGACCAAATATTTTCTTAAAAAATTATAATGAATCAAAGGATAGAAAAACAACTTATAATTGAAGAAATAAATAGATTACAATATAGGCACGATTTTATGAAAGAACAATTAATAGTAAATATAGTTGTTTGAGTATACCTGTTCTTGTAGATTGCTGGTAGATGCTTTGTTTTCCATAGTTGTTATATTTTTTAGCTTTTTAGTGTTCTAGCTCTGCAATAAAAGGAAACTTAATATATCAGAAATTTAAATTTATAATAAGTGCTAATTATTCAATAGCCTTAACAGATAAAAATATAGACAAATCACTAATGCTATATTGGAAATTATCAGGAATAGAGTTAGAACCTGGAAGTAAGATATTTACGGTAAGATGTAAAAATCTATATATATTAACAACAAAACATGGTAAATTTTAAATGTTATAGTAAAATTTAAACCTCCTATTATGATATCCTATTTAACTGTTTCACTCTTCTTTATTCATTATTATTTATAAATTATGTTATGTTGTAGTCTATATTCTAAACAGGTAAATTTTCTATCCATAGTTTTGTTGTTCCAATTAATGTTCTTTCTATATATCCAGGTGTTTCTTTTATTGTAATTTTATTATCGATTAATTGTTTTGATAAATTACCTATCCATAAGAGGATTGTTTTATTAATATCTATTACACAATCTAAATCTAAAAAATTAGTTTGTTCAATTATCCTTTTGGGTTTCCATTTTGTATTTAATCTACTATTCCAAATAGCATTAGTGCGATCGGAATTTTCATAACTTTCTGTATAATAAATTGGGGTAGTTGTTTTGGGATTTCTTCTTGGGCTGTGATCTGGAGTTTTAACTCTAGATGTTCCTGGTTTATTTACTTTATTTGTGTTTATTTCTAATTTTAATTGATTTGTTTGTTCTATAATGTCAGTATATGTTTCACTAATATCACTAGTTTCAGAATTTTCTGACTTATCAGATTCATTCGCATTCATTTCATTTATTTCATTAATCTCAAAATTTTCAGTTTCTATAAGTATTTGTTTCATTTCATTTATTTCTTTAGCTAATTTTTCCTTTTGCTTTTCTTCAACGAGTAATTTTAAATAAGCTAATTCTTTTTCTAATTCTTCGATTTTACTATTTTTAGTTTCTTCAATTTTCTTAATTTCTTGAGTTGCTTCTGTTCGTATTTTATCTATTTCTTTAGCTTTATCTATATCGTCATTTTCTTTTGTTATTCGTATCATAGCTGTTAGGCTATCTTCTAGTTTTGCAGATTCTTTTTCTAACATTAGATATAATTTATCTCCTATTTTTTTATACCTTCTACCTAGATTTGAAAAAACTATTTTTATAGTTAATCCTTCGTAATTCTCATAAGTCTTTTCATCTACTATAAACTCTTCTTTATTCATTATTATTTATAAATTATGTTATGTTGTAGTCTATATTCTAAACAGTCTATTTTTAGTTTTAAATCAAATATCTGTTTCTTTTGTATTAGTATTGATTTTTTACAGACTCCTGCAACTATATTTACTATTAATTGTTCTTTCATAAAATCGTGCCTATATTGTAATCTATTTATTTCTTCAATTATAAGTTGTTTTTCTATCCTTTGATTCATTATAATTTTTTAAGAAAATATTTGGTCATAATATTCCTTTTTTAATATATTTAATTTCTGGATTTCTTTTGCATTTGTCTCTATGTATTCTAGATATTGTTCTCCTCGGAGATATATATATTTATTTACGTTATCAATTAATAATTGTTCTTCTAAATCTATCTTTTCTTTAGTTTCTTTCCATAACCTCAAATATCTAAAATTAATCATTGATCTCTATATAGTTCTAAATCATCAAATAACTCATCTATATCTAAATTATCATCAACTATCAGCTCAGACCAACCTATAGTCATAGTTTCAATTATTTCATGCATAATTAACTTATCATATATTATTCTACGTGTATCAACATCAATATTTCTCAATATATAAAACAATAACATCATATAATTATCATCATTATCTAACAAGTATGTAGGCATATTCAGATTAATTCAATTTATTTTCACTTAACAGATTTATTCCTTCCAATTTTTTCACAGTTTATACGTATTCATCATGAACGATAACAACATAATATTCATCTCAGCTAGATTATTACTATGGTATTTTCGTTGAATTCAGTTACCCTAACAGCGCCTCAACTCTGTGTACTCCCCTAAACGGCCTTCCTGCCTACCGGTTTCCACTTTAGGATGGCATAGTCTGGGCTTACTTATTTTGCAGAATGATTCCATAGCAAAAACTTTCTAGAGATAACTATTATTGTATTATCAATTCATAATAAATACTTATAATCAGGAAAAAACTATCAGGAATAAAACAATTTAGTTACTCATAAATGATTTTGAGTATACCTGTTCTTGTAGATTGCTGGTAGATGCTTTGTTTTCCATAGTTGTTATATTTTTTAGCTTTTTAGTGTTCTAGCTCTGATACCAATTAGGGGCGGAAGTCTATCTTGTAGGTGGTTGAGAGAATTTAGAGATCTTAAAAGGAAGTGGTGGAAAGCCTCTGTTTATTACTGAGGTCTAAAGCCTCTATTTATAGCACAAACTTACATAATTGGTCAGGACAGTGACCGACACTATTTATCACACTTGGCAGATTATAATTCTATCGACACAAAATGACAAACTACTTTACTTTTTACATAGTGGCCGTCTTTTTATAATTGGCCGACAAACTTTTTTTAAAAAAGTAAAAGCAATAAAGAAAAGTAAAATCTATCTATAATGGCCTACATATGGCCGACAAAGACTAAATTTACAATTATGGCCTATATTGGCCGACAATTACAAAATATCTTTTGACTTTTATCTTCTTTTCTCTTTTGGCTTTATTCGAATAAAACCTCTGGTATTGTTTTATCTCCTTCATTGCATTTTGAACATATATGCTCCGGATATTTATGTCCAATAAGCTTGCAATATCTTGTTAACAATTCTTCAGAGATAAATCCTCTTTTAATTGCTCTAGTTGTAGGCATATCTTCTGGTTTAATTAAGGACAATATCCATTTCTGGACTTCATCCATATCTGCTTGCCTTATCTCTCGTGAATTTGCATATATCATTAGATGATCTCGCGAATAATAACTCCAAATTGCATTACCTTGTAAATAATTATTTGCTAACTCTTGAATAATCGTTGATAATCCAATTATTCTTTTATTTGCGTAAAAACTTGGTAACTCATTTTTAGGTATTTCCGGTTGTTGATCAATATCTTCCGGTATGATCATATCTCTTGTTAATCCAATTTTGACAACTTGGATCATTGGTTTTATTTCGCTAAAAAGTATCTCTGCTGGTGCTGTATAACATCTTATAAAAAATAGATTTCCTTTGGTTATCTTTTTGTAAATAAGAAAAGCTCTGTGGATTTCAGGAATTCCACTAACTTCTTCACCTGTATATGTATAGACCGTGCTTAACAATCCATAATTAAAACAAGTTTTAACTAAATTTGGGTTAGTTTTTGGCTGTGCGATTAACTTATTGTAACCTTGGAGTTTCTGGGTTATATAGTCTTCTGTTTTTTCTTTTGTAGTGGTTGATCTTGGTTTTGTGTTTAAGAAGGTTACTATTTGGTATATATTTTCTATATAGTTCTGGGAAATATAGTTGTAAATTTTCTTTTCCTTGTTCAAACTAGCTGCATAGGTAGATATTTGTGGGGCTGATGCTTCGATTATCTGGGTTTTTGGTACAAATGGTTTTTTAAATAAATTGTTTAGGTTTATGGATTTTGGTTTTGATATTTCCATAATTTCCTTGCTAGTACCTGCAATTCCTGTAATAGATAATTTGTTAATATTTTGAGTTTTATGGTGTTTCTCATCGTCACCTTTTATCTCTGGCTTTTTACCGTCTGCCTGAAGACGTAGCTCCGCATATTTTGAGTCATGCTGCTGACTATTAACTTGCTCCTTAAGCATTTTTACTTCATTATCTATTTTGTCTACCTTTTGGCAAAGGTTTGTCATCATAGATAGTAGCTGCTTCATTGTATCTATTTCTGCTGAGATAGTCTGCAATAAAATTCTTATTAGTAGAAATTACTTCAATTGTAAAAGTGAAGTTTAATATATTCAATACTAATCTACGTATTTCTTTAGTTGTTACCGAATCATCTATCTTTCGTGTTAGCCACCATTTTACCTGCGTATTATCTACTCTAACAATAAATTTGTTATACACAATATAATGTTCAAAAGCTAATAAACATTTATATAGTGCTAATAGCTCTTTTCTATTAATTTCCCATTTTGTTTGGGGTTCAGTATATGATCCTGAATGATATCTACAATGATATTCAATCTTTTCATCAGTATATTTATATTTTAGTATTCCTCCATAACTATGTTCACTAGAATCAGTTTCAACTATATATGTAAAAGTTCTTTTTTCATTAGGAAAATTAAGTTTTGGTAGTTTCATACATAATTGTTTAATATTTCTTATATTGTCATTATCTTTTTTATCGAAATGGTATTCTACATCTTTCTTAAGTTTTTTATGTAAAGGTTTTAGATATTCTGCTAATTTAGGTACGTATTCTCTTACCTGATTTACTAGTCCTAAAAAGGATTGTAATTTCTTTTTCGTGTCTATATTTTCCTCTACATTAATAATTTTTTGTACTAAATGAGTTTGCATTTTTATACCTGTTTTATCTATTTGTATTCCAAGAAATTCTATTTGTGATTTCATAATTTCTACTTTTTTCTTATTCAAACTAATACCTGATTGCTTAACTATATGAATAAATTTTTCTAATAATTTAATATGTTCTTCTTGTGTTTTAGAATATAATAGTATGTCATCAATATAGACTATACAATTTTCTAATTGACTAAAATAGTTATCCATAA
Source organism: Solanum sitiens (assembly GCA_016801875.1). NCBI lineage: Eukaryota > Viridiplantae > Streptophyta > Magnoliopsida > Solanales > Solanaceae > Solanum > Solanum sitiens. The sequence continues at coordinate 746,366 of JABWTJ010000250.1, forward strand.
AACATTGATATCTTCCTGGTGCATTTTTATATCCAAAAGGTAATACATTCCATTCATAATATCCTTGGGGTACAGTAAAAGCGGTTAACTGTTTTGATTTATCTTCAAGTTTTAGATGGTAAAAACCCGATTTACAATCGAATTTGCTAAAATAGCTATAACCCTGTATTTGTCTTATTTTTAGTATTTTATTTGGTATAGGATAATTATATGTTTTTGTCTTAGCATTTAAATTTCTGTAATCAATAACTAGTCTACTTTTACCACGTTTTTGTTCATTATAGTTATTAACAATAAATGCAGGACTACAATGTTTACTATTTGTTTCTTGTATATAATTATTTTTTAATAATTCATCTATATGGATTTTAAATTCATTAAGATCATCAAAGTTATATCTTAACGGTTTTTGCAATATTATACTATTTTCATCTATTAATTCTATTTTTACAGTAGTTTTATGTTTATCCCATCCATTTAAAGGATTATCATTGTATAAAGATTCTAATTGATCAGTTATTAGTGTAAGTTTATCTATTGTGAATATAATAATTTCAAAATTATTTGTGTCTTTTATGTTTTCCATTTCTTGATTTATTTTTTCATTTCCTTTTATCCATTCCTTGGCTTTTCTTAGTTTATTGTTAACTCTTTTTGCTCCTATTTTATAACCACATGGTGTTGTGAACCACCAATGCGTTTTAGTTATTATATGGGGGTATAGTTTTTCTAAGAAAGGCATTCCTAGTAATATATCTTTTGTTTTACAATCAAAACAATATATAGTTTCTATTGTTAAGATTTTATCCCAAATTTGTATTTTAACATTTTTAGCTTTGTAAGTAATCATGCTACTTTCGTTATTAAATCCTGTTACTATCATGGGTGTTTGTAATTTTTCCCATTTATCTTCTGGTAAACAATTATATTTGCATATATTTGTTTCTGCTTTGGCAAGTAAGTATTAATTTGTTATCTTCTATTTTATATGGTATAAATTGTTCTAACCATTTTAACCCTAAGGTTATATCATGTTCACTTTGGTAAATTTTAAATGTTATAGTAAAATTTAAACCTCCTATTATGATATCCTTTTTAACTGTTTCATTACAAATTATTATTTCTGTGGGTAATCCAGGGCAAATATGTCCTGTTTTTGTAAGTTCATCTTCTGGGACTAATTCTTTATTTATATAATTTTCTTCTTCACCAGTATTTATTAATATTTTATATTTTTTGTTATCAGTAATACCTGCTATAAAGTAGTAATTTATTAATTCATCTTCTGTATATTGTATTTCAGGGAAATCATATTTTCTTTTTGAAGTACTAGCTCGTGATGAGGTAGCTCTAGATAATTTAGGGGTATTTACTCTTTCTTGTATTATTTGTAAATCATCATTTATATTCATAGCATTGTAACTATAATCATTGTTATCTATAATAGTAAGTATTTGATCGAAAGGGTTGTCGATTTTGATTCTATCTATTTTGTTTTTGGCAATAACTTTATGTTTTGTTGTTAATATATATAGATTTTTACATCTTACCGTAAATATCTTACTTCCAGGTTCTAACTCTATTCCTGATAATTTCCAATATAGCATTAGTGATTTGTCTATATTTTTATCTGTTAAGGCTATTGAATAATTAGCACTTATTATAAATTTAAATTTCTGATATATTAAGTTTCCTTTTATTGCACTTATTATAGATTGTAAATATACTAAAGGAAAAGCCCAAATTCCCATACTTAATAAAAGAGTAATTAATCAAGAAATACAACAAATAAAATCTAAAGCCCCTATAAAATATGTACATTTAGGAGGAACAGAGATATTATTAAAAGCTTGTTTTCGAGAAGGAATAGATACACCAATAGAGCTATATTTAGCAGATGATAGAATTATACATCCTATAGAAAAAAGTATAATAAGTGCAATAAAAGGAAACTTAATATATCAGAAATTTAAATTTATAATAAGTGCTAATTATTCAATAGCCTTAACAGATAAAAATATAGACAAATCACTAATGCTATATTGGAAATTATCAGGAATAGAGTTAGAACCTGGAAGTAAGATATTTACGGTAAGATGTAAAAATCTATATATATTAACAACAAAACATAAAGTTATTGCCAAAAACAAAATAGATAGAATCAAAATCGACAACCCTTTCGATCAAATACTTACTATTATAGATAACAATGATTATAGTTACAATGCTATGAATATAAATGATGATTTACAAATAAAGAATTAGTCCCAGAAGATGAACTTACAAAAACAGGACATATTTGCCCTGGATTACCCACAGAAATTATAATTTGTAATGAAACAGTTAAAAAGGATATCATAATAGGAGGTTTAAATTTTACTATAACATTTAAAATTTACCAAAGTGAACATGATATAACCTTAGGGTTAAAATGGTTAGAACAATTTATACCATATAAAATAGAAGATAACAAATTAATACTTACTTGCCAAAACAAGAAAATTATAATTCAGAGAATAAAATGAAAATATATATACTTGCGAAAATTATCGTAGAAGGATATTATAACAGATATTATACACCTATGATAGATACAGGAGCAGAAACAAATATATGCAAATATAATTGTTTACCAGAAGATAAATGGGAAAAATTACAAACACCCATGATAGTAACAGGATTTAATAACGAAAGTAGCATGATTACTTACAAAGCTAAAAATGTTAAAATACAAATTTGGGATAAAATCTTAACAATAGAAACTATATATTGTTTTGATTGTAAAACAAAAGATATATTACTAGGAATGCCTTTCTTAGAAAAACTATACCCCCATATAATAACTAAAACGCATTGGTGGTTCACAACACCATGTGGTTATAAAATAGGAGCAAAAAGAGTTAACAATAAACTAAGAAAAGCCAAGGAATGGATAAAAGGAAATGAAAAAATAAATCAAGAAATGGAAAACATAAAAGACACAAATAATTTTGAAATTATTATATTCACAATAGATAAACTTACACTAATAACTGATCAATTAGAATCTTTATACAATGATAATCCTTTAAATGGATGGGATAAACATAAAACTACTGTAAAAATAGAATTAATAGATGAAAATAGTATAATATTGCAAAAACCGTTAAGATATAACTTTGATGATCTTAATGAATTTAAAATCCATATAGATGAATTATTAAAAAATAATTATATACAAGAAACAAATAGTAAACATTGTAGTCCTGCATTTATTGTTAATAACTATAATGAACAAAAACGTGGTAAAAGTAGACTAGTTATTGATTACAGAAATTTAAATGCTAAGACAAAAACATATAATTATCCTATACCAAATAAAATACTAAAAATAAGACAAATACAGGGTTATAGCTATTTTAGCAAATTCGATTGTAAATCGGGTTTTTACCATCTAAAACTTGAAGATAAATCAAAACAGTTAACCGCTTTTACTGTACCCCAAGGATATTATGAATGGAATGTATTACCTTTTGGATATAAAAATGCACCAGGAAGATATCAATGTTTTATGGATAACTATTTTAGTCAATTAGAAAATTGTATAGTCTATATTGATGACATACTATTATATTCTAAAACACAAGAAGAACATATTAAATTATTAGAAAAATTTATTCATATAGTTAAGCAATCAGGTATTAGTTTGAATAAGAAAAAAGTAGAAATTATGAAATCACAAATAGAATTTCTTGGAATACAAATAGATAAAACAGGTATAAAAATGCAAACTCATTTAGTACAAAAAATTATTAATGTAGAGGAAAATATAGACACGAAAAAGAAATTACAATCCTTTTTAGGACTAGTAAATCAGGTAAGAGAATACGTACCTAAATTAGCAGAATATCTAAAACCTTTACATAAAAAACTTAAGAAAGATGTAGAATACCATTTCGATAAAAAAGATAATGACAATATAAGAAATATTAAACAATTATGTATGAAACTACCAAAACTTAATTTTCCTAATGAAAAAAGAACTTTTACATATATAGTTGAAACTGATTCTAGTGAACATAGTTATGGAGGAATACTAAAATATAAATATACTGATGAAAAGATTGAATATCATTGTAGATATCATTCAGGATCATATACTGAACCCCAAACAAAATGGGAAATTAATAGAAAAGAGCTATTAGCACTATATAAATGTTTATTAGCTTTTGAACATTATATTGTGTATAACAAATTTATTGTTAGAGTAGATAATACGCAGGTAAAATGGTGGCTAACACGAAAGATAGATGATTCGGTAACAACTAAAGAAATACGTAGATTAGTATTGAATATATTAAACTTCACTTTTACAATTGAAGTAATTTCTACTAATAAGAATTTTATTGCAGACTATCTCAGCAGAAATAGATACAATGAAGCAGCTACTATCTATGATGACAAACCTTTGCCAAAAGGTAGACAAAATAGATAATGAAGTAAAAATGCTTAAGGAGCAAGTTAATAGTCAGCAGCATGACTCAAAATATGCGGAGCTACGTCTTCAGGCAGACGGTAAAAAGCCAGAGATAAAAGGTGACGATGAGAAACACCATAAAACTCAAAATATTAACAAATTATCTATTACAGGAATTGCAGGTACTAGCAAGGAAATTATGGAAATATCAAAACCAAAATCCATAAACCTAAACAATTTATTTAAAAAACCATTTGTACCAAAAACCCAGATAATCGAAGCATCAGCCCCACAAATATCTACCTATGCAGCTAGTTTGAACAAGGAAAAGAAAATTTACAACTATATTTCCCAGAACTATATAGAAAATATATACCAAATAGTAACCTTCTTAAACACAAAACCAAGATCAACCACTACAAAAGAAAAAACAGAAGACTATATAACCCAGAAACTCCAAGGTTACAATAAGTTAATCGCACAGCCAAAAACTAACCCAAATTTAGTTAAAACTTGTTTTAATTATGGATTGTTAAGCACGGTCTATACATATACAGGTGAAGAAGTTAGTGGAATTCCTGAAATCCACAGAGCTTTTCTTATTTACAAAAAGATAACCAAAGGAAATCTATTTTTTATAAGATGTTATACAGCACCAGCAGAGATACTTTTTAGCGAAATAAAACCAATGATCCAAGTTGTCAAAATTGGATTAACAAGAGATATGATCATACCGGAAGATATTGATCAACAACCGGAAATACCTAAAAATGAGTTACCAAGTTTTTACGCAAATAAAAGAATAATTGGATTATCAACGATTATTCAAGAGTTAGCAAATAATTATTTACAAGGTAATGCAATTTGGAGTTATTATTCGCGAGATCATCTAATGATATATGCAAATTCACGAGAGATAAGGCAAGCAGATATGGATGAAGTCCAGAAATGGATATTGTCCTTAATTAAACCAGAAGATATGCCTACAACTAGAGCAATTAAAAGAGGATTTATCTCTGAAGAATTGTTAACAAGATATTGCAAGCTTATTGGACATAAATATCCGGAGCATATATGTTCAAAATGCAATGAAGGAGATAAAACAATACCAGAGGTTTTATTCGAATAAAGCCAAAAGAGAAAAGAAGATAAAAGTCAAAAGATATTTTGTAATTGTCGGCCAATATAGGCCATAATTGTAAATTTAGTCTTTGTCGGCCATATGTAGGCCATTATAGATAGATTTTACTTTTCTTTATTGCTTTTACTTTTTTAAAAAAAGTTTGTAAGTAATCATCATTATTAAACAATATATAGTTTCTAAATGTTTATTAGCTTTTGAACATTATATTGTGTATAACAAATTTATTGTTAGAGTAGATAATACGCAGGTAAAATGGTGGCTAACACGAAAGATAGATGATTCGGTAACAACTAAAGAAATACGTAGATTAGTATTGAATATATTAAACTTCACTTTTACAATTGAAGTAATTTCTACTAATAAGAATTTTATTGCAGACTATCTCAGCAGAAATAGATACAATGAAGCAGCTACTATCTATGATGACAAACCTTTGCCAAAAGGTAGACAAAATAGATAATGAAGTAAAAATATACTAAAGGAAAAGCCCAAATTCCCATACTTAATAAAAGAGTAATTAATCAAGAAATACAACAAATAAAATCTAAAGCTTTTATTGCACTTATTATACTTTTTTCTATAGGATGTATAATTCTATCATCTGCTAAATATAGCTCTATTGGTGTATCTATTCCTTCTCGAAAACAAGCTTTTAATAATATCTCTGTTCCTCCTAAATGTACATATTTTATAGGGGCTTTAGATTTTATTTGTTGTATTTCTTGATTAATTACTCTTTTATTAAGTATGGGAATTTGGGCTTTTCCTTTAGTATATTTACAATCTATAACATTATTGTCAAATATTATCTTTTGTTCTACTGATTCTTCATCGTTATATTCTTCAGTTGAAATTATTTTAATGTTTTCTTCAGTCATTTTCTTCATATAATTCGTTATTTGATTCGTTATCTGTTTCATAAACAGTTTCTATTTCTGAATTATCATTTGTATCTTCTAAAAATTCATAGATACTATCATTATCGTCTAGCTCATAATCTAAATAATCTATTTGCTTATATTTATAATCATTTAGTGTAAATTCGGCAATTTGCTTCTTTTTTATATTTCTAGGTAATTTGCAGTCTTTAGCTAAATGTCCTAGTTTACCACAATTGTAGCAATTGCAATTTGATATATCTTTCTTTGGTTTAGATAGACGTTTTTGTTTATTATCTTTTATATAATAACGTTTTCTTGGTTTTTTATACTTATATTTTGTTTTTCGTTTTCGATATTTTTTATTTCTACGATTTGTTTTATAACTTTTTTCTTTATAACCAAATTGGGGTGCTGTTATATATGTACAACAGTCTAGATTTTTTAATAATACTTTTTCCATTGTTAATTTTTCTTTTTGTGATTCACATAGTTGTATGAACCATTGATGTAAAAAGTTTATTCTAGCTCCTAAAGTATTTGTAGTTTCACTATTATTCCAGTCTTTTATTATATTAGTACTAAAAGGTTCTGGTAATTTTGTAAAATATAGATTTTTTATTTCTTCTGCTTCATTTATATTATATTGAGCTTTGTAATAATATTCTTTAAAAGCACAAGTATATTCTTCTATGTAACACATATTGTATATAGATAATTTTGCCATTAATTGTCTATTTATTGTTTTAAGTTTATTTTGTTCTGTTATATCAGAAGTCATACTTCCAAATTCATTTCTTAAGGCTAGTTCGTATTTTTCTAGAATTTCTATATTAGATACAGTTAATGAACCATCTAGTTTTTTATCACTTCTTAAAGCTGCTTTGCTTTCATTAGGTAAATTTTCTATCCATAGTTTTGTTGTTCCAATTAATGTTCTTTCTATATATCCAGGTGTTTCTTTTATTGTAATTTTATTATCGATTAATTGTTTTGATAAATTACCTATCCATAAGAGGATTGTTTTATTAATATCTATTACACAATCTAAATCTAAAAAATTAGTTTGTTCAATTATCCTTTTGGGTTTCCAATTTGTATTTAATCTACTATTCCAAATAGCATTAGTGCGATCGGAATTTTCATAACTTTCTGTATAATAAATTGGGGTAGTTGTTTTGGGATTTCTTCTTGGGCTGTGATCTGGAGTTTTAACTCTAGATGTTCCTGGTTTATTTACTTTATTTGTGTTTATTTCTAATTTTAATTGATTTGTTTGTTCTATAATGTCAGTATATGTTTCACTAATATCACTAGTTTCAGAATTTTCTGACTTATCAGATTCATTCGCATTCATTTCATTTATTTCATTAATCTCAAAATTTTCAGTTTCTATAAGTATTTGTTTCATTTCATTTATTTCTTTAGCTAATTTTTCCTTTTGCTTTTCTTCAACGAGTAATTTTAAATAAGCTAATTCTTTTTCTAATTCTTCGATTTTACTATTTTTAGTTTCTTCAATTTTCTTAATTTCTTGAGTTGCTTCTGTTCGTATTTTATCTATTTCTTTAGCTTTATCTATATCGTCATTTTCTTTTGTTATTCGTATCATAGCTGTTAGGCTATCTTCTAGTTTTGCAGATTCTTTTTCTAACATTAGATATAATTTATCTCCTATTTTTTTATACCTTCTACCTAGATTTGAAAAAACTATTTTTATAGTTAATCCTTCGTAATTCTCATAAGTCTTTTCATCTACTATAAACTCTTCTTTATTCATTATTATTTATAAATTATGTTATGTTGTAGTCTATATTCTAAACAGTCTATTTTTAGTTTTAAATCAAATATCTGTTTCTTTTGTATTAGTATTGATTTTTTACAGACTCCTGCAACTATATTTACTATTAATTGTTCTTTCATAAAATCGTGCCTATATTGTAATCTATTTATTTCTTCAATTATAAGTTGTTTTTCTATCCTTTGATTCATTATAATTTTTTAAGAAAATATTTGGTCATAATATTCCTTTTTTAATATATTTAATTTCTGGATTTCTTTTGCATTTGTCTCTATGTATTCTAGATATTGTTCTCCTCGGAGATATATATATTTATTTACGTTATCAATTAATAATTGTTCTTCTAAATCTATCTTTTCTTTAGTTTCTTTCCATAACCTCAAATATCTAAAATTAATCATTGATCTCTATATAGTTCTAAATCATCAAATAACTCATCTATATCTAAATTATCATCAACTATCAGCTCAGACCAACCTATAGTCATAGTTTCAATTATTTCATGCATAATTAACTTATCATATATTATTCTACGTGTATCAACATCAATATTTCTCAATATATAAAACAATAACATCATATAATTATCATCATTATCTAACAAGTATGTAGGCATATTCAGATTAATTCAATTTATTTTCACTTAACAGATTTATTCCTTCCAATTTTTTCACAGTTTATACGTATTCATCATGAACGATAACAACATAATATTCATCTCAGCTAGATTATTACTATGGTATTTTCGTTGAATTCAGTTACCCTAACAGCGCCTCAACTCTGTGTACTCCCCTAAACGGCCTTCCTGCCTACCGGTTTCCACTTTAGGATGGCATAGTCTGGGCTTACTTATTTCGCAGAATGATTCCATAGCAAAAACTTTCTAGAGATAACTATTATTGTATTATCAATTCATAATAAATACTTATAATCAGGAAAAAACTATCAGGAATAAAACAATTTAGTTACTCATAAATGATTTTGAGTATACCTGTTCTTGTAGATTGCTGGTAGATGCTTTGTTTTCCATAGTTGTTATATTTTTTAGCTTTTTAGTGTTCTAGCTCTGATACCAATTAGGGGCGGAAGTCTATCTTGTAGGTGGTTGAGAGAATTTAGAGATCTTAAAAGGAAGTGGTGGAAAGCCTGTGTTTATTACTGAGGTCTAAAGCCTCTATTTATAGCACAAACTTACATAATTGGTCAGGACAGTGACCGACACTATTTATCACACTTGGCAGATTATAATTCTACCGACACAAAATGACAAACTACTTTACTTTTTACATAGTGGCCGTCTTTTTATAATTGGCCGACAAACTTTTTTTAAAAAAGTAAAAGCAATAAAGAAAAGTAAAATCTATCTATAATGGCCTACATATGGCCGACAAAGACTAAATTTACAATTATGGCCTATATTGGCCGACAATTACAAAATATCTTTTGACTTTTATCTTCTTTTCTCTTTTGGCTTTATTCGAATAAAACCTCTGGTATTGTTTTATCTCCTTCATTGCATTTTGAACATATATGCTCCGGATATTTATGTCCAATAAGCTTGCAATATCTTGTTAACAATTCTTCAGAGATAAATCCTCTTTTAATTGCTCTAGTTGTAGGCATATCTTCTGGTTTAATTAAGGACAATATCCATTTCTGGACTTCATCCATATCTGCTTGCCTTATCTCTCGTGAATTTGCATATATCATTAGATGATCTCGCGAATAATAACTCCAAATTGCATTACCTTGTAAATAATTATTTGCTAACTCTTGAATAATCGTTGATAATCCAATTATTCTTTTATTTGCGTAAAAACTTGGTAACTCATTTTTAGGTATTTCCGGTTGTTGATCAATATCTTCCGGTATGATCATATCTCTTGTTAATCCAATTTTGACAACTTGGATCATTGGTTTTATTTCGCTAAAAAGTATCTCTGCTGGTGCTGTATAACATCTTATAAAAAATAGATTTCCTTTGGTTATCTTTTTGTAAATAAGAAAAGCTCTGTGGATTTCAGGAATTCCACTAACTTCTTCACCTGTATATGTATAGACCGTGCTTAACAATCCATAATTAAAACAAGTTTTAACTAAATTTGGGTTAGTTTTTGGCTGTGCGATTAACTTATTGTAACCTTGGAGTTTCTGGGTTATATAGTCTTCTGTTTTTTCTTTTGTAGTGGTTGATCTTGGTTTTGTGTTTAAGAAGGTTACTATTTGGTATATATTTTCTATATAGTTCTGGGAAATATAGTTGTAAATTTTCTTTTCCTTGTTCAAACTAGCTGCATAGGTAGATATTTGTGGGGCTGATGCTTCGATTATCTGGGTTTTTGGTACAAATGGTTTTTTAAATAAATTGTTTAGGTTTATGGATTTTGGTTTTGATATTTCCATAATTTCCTTGCTAGTACCTGCAATTCCTGTAATAGATAATTTGTTAATATTTTGAGTTTTATGGTGTTTCTCATCGTCACCTTTTATCTCTGGCTTTTTACCGTCTGCCTGAAGACGTAGCTCCGCATATTTTGAGTCATGCTGCTGACTATTAACTTGCTCCTTAAGCATTTTTACTTCATTATCTATTTTGTCTACCTTTTGGCAAAGGTTTGTCATCATAGATAGTAGCTGCTTCATTGTATCTATTTCTGCTGAGATAGTCTGCAATAAAATTCTTATTAGTAGAAATTACTTCAATTGTAAAAGTGAAGTTTAATATATTCAATACTAATCTACGTATTTCTTTAGTTGTTACCGAATCATCTATCTTTCGTGTTAGCCACCATTTTACCTGCGTATTATCTACTCTAACAATAAATTTGTTATACACAATATAATGTTCAAAAGCTAATAAACATTTATATAGTGCTAATAGCTCTTTTCTATTAATTTCCCATTTTGTTTGGGGTTCAGTATATGATCCTGAATGATATCTACAATGATATTCAATCTTTTCATCAGTATATTTATATTTTAGTATTCCTCCATAACTATGTTCACTAGAATCAGTTTCAACTATATATGTAAAAGTTCTTTTTTCATTAGGAAAATTAAGTTTTGGTAGTTTCATACATAATTGTTTAATATTTCTTATATTGTCATTATCTTTTTTATCGAAATGGTATTCTACATCTTTCTTAAGTTTTTTATGTAAAGGTTTTAGATATTCTGCTAATTTAGGTACGTATTCTCTTACCTGATTTACTAGTCCTAAAAAGGATTGTAATTTCTTTTTCGTGTCTATATTTTCCTCTACATTAATAATTTTTTGTACTAAATGAGTTTGCATTTTTATACCTGTTTTATCTATTTGTATTCCAAGAAATTCTATTTGTGATTTCATAATTTCTACTTTTTTCTTATTCAAACTAATACCTGATTGCTTAACTATATGAATAAATTTTTCTAATAATTTAATATGTTCTTCTTGTGTTTTAGAATATAATAGTATGTCATCAATATAGACTATACAATTTTCTAATTGACTAAAATAGTTATCCATAAAACATTGATATCTTCCTGGTGCATTTTTATATCCAAAAGGTAATACATTCCATTCATAATATCCTTGGGGTACAGTAAAAGCGGTTAACTGTTTTGATTTATCTTCAAGTTTTAGATGGTAAAAACCCGATTTACAATCGAATTTGCTAAAATAGCTATAACCCTGTATTTGTCTTATTTTTAGTATTTTATTTGGTATAGGATAATTATATGTTTTTGTCTTAGCATTTAAATTTCTGTAATCAATAACTAGTCTACTTTTACCACGTTTTTGTTCATTATAGTTATTAACAATAAATGCAGGACTACAATGTTTACTATTTGTTTCTTGTATATAATTATTTTTTAATAATTCATCTATATGGATTTTAAATTCATTAAGATCATCAAAGTTATATCTTAACGGTTTTTGCAATATTATACTATTTTCATCTATTAATTCTATTTTTACAGTAGTTTTATGTTTATCCCATCCATTTAAAGGATTATCATTGTATAAAGATTCTAATTGATCAGTTATTAGTGTAAGTTTATCTATTGTGAATATAATAATTTCAAAATTATTTGTGTCTTTTATGTTTTCCATTTCTTGATTTATTTTTTCATTTCCTTTTATCCATTCCTTGGCTTTTCTTAGTTTATTGTTAACTCTTTTTGCTCCTATTTTATAACCACATGGTGTTGTGAACCACCAATGCGTTTTAGTTATTATATGGGGGTATAGTTTTTCTAAGAAAGGCATTCCTAGTAATATATCTTTTGTTTTACAATCAAAACAATATATAGTTTCTATTGTTAAGATTTTATCCCAAATTTGTATTTTAACATTTTTAGCTTTGTAAGTAATCATGCTACTTTCGTTATTAAATCCTGTTACTATCATGGGTGTTTGTAATTTTTCCCATTTATCTTCTGGTAAACAATTATATTTGCATATATTTGTTTCTGCTCCTGTATCTATCATAGGTGTATAATATCTGTTATAATATCCTTCTACGATAATTTTCGCAAGTATATATATTTTCATTTTATTCTCTGAATTATAATTTTCTTGTTTTGGCAAGTAAGTATTAATTTGTTATCTTCTATTTTATATGGTATAAATTGTTCTAACCATTTTAACCCTAAGGTTATATCATGTTCACTTTGGTAAATTTTAAATGTTATAGTAAAATTTAAACCTCCTATTATGATATCCTTTTTAACTGTTTCATTACAAATTATAATTTCTGTGGGTAATCCAGGGCAAATATGTCCTGTTTTTGTAAGTTCATCTTCTGGGACTAATTCTTTATTTATATAATTTTCTTCTTCACCAGTATTTATTAATATTTTATATTTTTTGTTATCAGTAATACCTGCTATAAAGTAGTAATTTATTAATTCATCTTCTGTATATTGTATTTCAGGGAAATCATATTTTCTTTTTGAAGTACTAGCTCGTGATGAGGTAGCTCTAGATAATTTAGGGGTATTTACTCTTTCTTGTATTATTTGTAAATCATCATTTATATTCATAGCATTGTAACTATAATCATTGTTATCTATAATAGTAAGTATTTGATCGAAAGGGTTGTCGATTTTGATTCTATCTATTTTGTTTTTGGCAATAACTTTATGTTTTGTTGTTAATATATATAGATTTTTACATCTTACCGTAAATATCTTACTTCCAGGTTCTAACTCTATTCCTGATAATTTCCAATATAGCATTAGTGATTTGTCTATATTTTTATCTGTTAAGGCTATTGAATAATTAGCACTTATTATAAATTTAAATTTCTGATATATTAAGTTTCCTTTTATTGCACTTATTATACTTTTTTCTATAGGATGTATAATTCTATCATCTGCTAAATATAGCTCTATTGGTGTATCTATTCCTTCTCGAAAACAAGCTTTTAATAATATCTCTGTTCCTCCTAAATGTACATATTTTATAGGGGCTTTAGATTTTATTTGTTGTATTTCTTGATTAATTACTCTTTTATTAAGTATGGGAATTTGGGCTTTTCCTTTAGTATATTTACAATCTATAATGTGTTCTTTTTGACTTACTACGTAGTATTCTTCTTTACTTCGTTTAAAGAATTGATTTAATAAAGGTATTTTTAGTACTTTTTCTACACTCAAGTCTAGTTCTTTGTTTCTTATCTCCTGAAAAACATTATTGTCAAATATTATCTTTTGTTCTACTGATTCTTCATCGTTATATTCTTCAGTTGAAATTATTTTAATGTTTTCTTCAGTCATTTTCTTCATATAATTCGTTATTTGATTCGTTATCTGTTTCATAAACAGTTTCTATTTCTGAATTATCATTTGTATCTTCTAAAAATTCATAGATACTATCATTATCGTCTAGCTCATAATCTAAATAATCTATTTGCTTATATTTATAATCATTTAGTGTAAATTCGGCAATTTGCTTCTTTTTTATATTTCTAGGTAATTTGCAGTCTTTAGCTAAATGTCCTAGTTTACCACAATTGTAGCAATTGCAATTTGATATATCTTTCTTTGGTTTAGATAGACGTTTTTGTTTATTATCTTTTATATAATAACGTTTTCTTGGTTTTTTATACTTATATTTTGTTTTTCGTTTTCGATATTTTTTATTTCTACGATTTGTTTTATAACTTTTTTCTTTATAACCAAATTGGGGTGCTGTTATATATGTACAACAGTCTAGATTTTTTAATAATACTTTTTCCATTGTTAATTTTTCTTTTTGTGATTCACATAGTTGTATGAACCATTGATGTAAAAAGTTTATTCTAGCTCCTAAAGTATTTGTAGTTTCACTATTATTCCAGTCTTTTATTATATTAGTACTAAAAGGTTCTGGTAATTTTGTAAAATATAGATTTTTTATTTCTTCTGCTTCATTTATATTATATTGAGCTTTGTAATAATATTCTTTAAAAGCACAAGTATATTCTTCTATGTAACACATATTGTATATAGATAATTTTGCCATTAATTGTCTATTTATTGTTTTAAGTTTATTTTGTTCTGTTATATCAGAAGTCATACTTCCAAATTCATTTCTTAAGGCTAGTTCGTATTTTTCTAGAATTTCTATATTAGATACAGTTAATGAACCATCTAGTTTTTTATCACTTCTTAAAGCTGCTTTGCTTTCATTAGGTAAATTTTCTATCCATAGTTTTGTTGTTCCAATTAATGTTCTTTCTATATATCCAGGTGTTTCTTTTATTGTAATTTTATTATCGATTAATTGTTTTGATAAATTACCTATCCATAAGAGGATTGTTTTATTAATATCTATTACACAATCTAAATCTAAAAAATTAGTTTGTTCAATTATCCTTTTGGGTTTCCATTTTGTATTTAATCTACTATTCCAAATAGCATTAGTGCGATCGGAATTTTCATAACTTTCTGTATAATAAATTGGGGTAGTTGTTTTGGGATTTCTTCTTGGGCTGTGATCTGGAGTTTTAACTCTAGATGTTCCTGGTTTATTTACTTTATTTGTGTTTATTTCTAATTTTAATTGATTTGTTTGTTCTATAATGTCAGTATATGTTTCACTAATATCACTAGTTTCAGAATTTTCTGACTTATCAGATTCATTCGCATTCATTTCATTTATTTCATTAATCTCAAAATTTTCAGTTTCTATAAGTATTTGTTTCATTTCATTTATTTCTTTAGCTAATTTTTCCTTTTGCTTTTCTTCAACGAGTAATTTTAAATAAGCTAATTCTTTTTCTAATTCTTCGATTTTACTATTTTTAGTTTCTTCAATTTTCTTAATTTCTTGAGTTGCTTCTGTTCGTATTTTATCTATTTCTTTAGCTTTATCTATATCGTCATTTTCTTTTGTTATTCGTATCATAGCTGTTAGGCTATCTTCTAGTTTTGCAGATTCTTTTTCTAACATTAGATATAATTTATCTCCTATTTTTTTATACCTTCTACCTAGATTTGAAAAAACTATTTTTATAGTTAATCCTTCGTAATTCTCATAAGTCTTTTCATCTACTATAAACTCTTCTTTATTCATTATTATTTATAAATTATGTTATGTTGTAGTCTATATTCTAAACAGTCTATTTTTAGTTTTAAATCAAATATCTGTTTCTTTTGTATTAGTATTGATTTTTTACAGACTCCTGCAACTATATTTACTATTAATTGTTCTTTCATAAAATCGTGCCTATATTGTAATCTATTTATTTCTTCAATTATAAGTTGTTTTTCTATCCTTTGATTCATTATAATTTTTTAAGAAAATATTTGGTCATAATATTCCTTTTTTAATATATTTAATTTCTGGATTTCTTTTGCATTTGTCTCTATGTATTCTAGATATTGTTCTCCTCGGAGATATATATATTTATTTACGTTATCAATTAATAATTGTTCTTCTAAATCTATCTTTTCTTTAGTTTCTTTCCATAACCTCAAATATCTAAAATTAATCATTGATCTCTATATAGTTCTAAATCATCAAATAACTCATCTATATCTAAATTATCATCAACTATCAGCTCAGACCAACCTATAGTCATAGTTTCAATTATTTCATGCATAATTAACTTATCATATATTATTCTACGTGTATCAACATCAATATTTCTCAATATATAAAACAATAACATCATATAATTATCATCATTATCTAACAAGTATGTAGGCATATTCAGATTAATTCAATTTATTTTCACTTAACAGATTTATTCCTTCCAATTTTTTCACAGTTTATACGTATTCATCATGAACGATAACAACATAATATTCATCTCAGCTAGATTATTACTATGGTATTTTCGTTGAATTCAGTTACCCTAACAGCGCCTCAACTCTGTGTACTCCCCTAAACGGCCTTCCTGCCTACCGGTTTCCACTTTAGGATGGCATAGTCTGGGCTTACTTATTTCGCAGAATGATTCCATAGCAAAAACTTTCTAGAGATAACTATTATTCTACGTGTATCAACATCAATATTTCTCAATATATAAAACAATAACATCATATAATTATCATCATTATCTAACAAGTATGTAGGCATATTCAGATTAATTCAATTTATTTTCACTTAACAGATTTATTCCTTCCAATTTTTTCACAGTTTATACGTATTCATCATGAACGATAACAACATAATATTCATCTCAGCTAGATTATTACTATGGTATTTTCGTTGAATTCAGTTACCCTAACAGCGCCTCAACTCTGTGTACTCCCCTAAACGGCCTTCCTGCCTACCGGTTTCCACTTTAGGATGGCATAGTCTGGGCTTACTTATTTCGCAGAATGATTCCATAGCAAAAACTTTCTAGAGATAACTATTATTGTATTATCAATTCATAATAAATACTTATAATCAGGAAAAAACTATCAGGAATAAAACAATTTAGTTACTCATAAATGATTTTGAGTATACCTGTTCTTGTAGATTGCTGGTAGATGCTTTGTTTTCCATAGTTGTTATATTTTTTAGCTTTTTAGTGTTCTAGCTCTGATACCAATTAGGGGCGGAAGTCTATCTTGTAGGTGGTTGAGAGAATTTAGAGATCTTAAAAGGAAGTGGTGGAAAGCCTGTGTTTATTACTGAGGTCTAAAGCCTCTATTTATAGCACAAACTTACATAATTGGTCAGGACAGTGACCGACACTATTTATCACACTTGGCAGATTATAATTCTACCGACACAAAATGACAAACTACTTTACTTTTTACATAGTGGCCGTCTTTTTATAATTGGCCGACAAACTTTTTTTAAAAAAGTAAAAGCAATAAAGAAAAGTAAAATCTATCTATAATGGCCTACATATGGCCGACAAAGACTAAATTTACAATTATGGCCTATATTGGCCGACAATTACAAAATATCTTTTGACTTTTATCTTCTTTTCTCTTTTGGCTTTATTCGAATAAAACCTCTGGTATTGTTTTATCTCCTTCATTGCATTTTGAACATATATGCTCCGGATATTTATGTCCAATAAGCTTGCAATATCTTGTTAACAATTCTTCAGAGATAAATCCTCTTTTAATTGCTCTAGTTGTAGGCATATCTTCTGGTTTAATTAAGGACAATATCCATTTCTGGACTTCATCCATATCTGCTTGCCTTATCTCTCGTGAATTTGCATATATCATTAGATGATCTCGCGAATAATAACTCCAAATTGCATTACCTTGTAAATAATTATTTGCTAACTCTTGAATAATCGTTGATAATCCAATTATTCTTTTATTTGCGTAAAAACTTGGTAACTCATTTTTAGGTATTTCCGGTTGTTGATCAATATCTTCCGGTATGATCATATCTCTTGTTAATCCAATTTTGACAACTTGGATCATTGGTTTTATTTCGCTAAAAAGTATCTCTGCTGGTGCTGTATAACATCTTATAAAAAATAGATTTCCTTTGGTTATCTTTTTGTAAATAAGAAAAGCTCTGTGGATTTCAGGAATTCCACTAACTTCTTCACCTGTATATGTATAGACCGTGCTTAACAATCCATAATTAAAACAAGTTTTAACTAAATTTGGGTTAGTTTTTGGCTGTGCGATTAACTTATTGTAACCTTGGAGTTTCTGGGTTATATAGTCTTCTGTTTTTTCTTTTGTAGTGGTTGATCTTGGTTTTGTGTTTAAGAAGGTTACTATTTGGTATATATTTTCTATATAGTTCTGGGAAATATAGTTGTAAATTTTCTTTTCCTTGTTCAAACTAGCTGCATAGGTAGATATTTGTGGGGCTGATGCTTCGATTATCTGGGTTTTTGGTACAAATGGTTTTTTAAATAAATTGTTTAGGTTTATGGATTTTGGTTTTGATATTTCCATAATTTCCTTGCTAGTACCTGCAATTCCTGTAATAGATAATTTGTTAATATTTTGAGTTTTATGGTGTTTCTCATCGTCACCTTTTATCTCTGGCTTTTTACCGTCTGCCTGAAGACGTAGCTCCGCATATTTTGAGTCATGCTGCTGACTATTAACTTGCTCCTTAAGCATTTTTACTTCATTATCTATTTTGTCTACCTTTTGGCAAAGGTTTGTCATCATAGATAGTAGCTGCTTCATTGTATCTATTTCTGCTGAGATAGTCTGCAATAAAATTCTTATTAGTAGAAATTACTTCAATTGTAAAAGTGAAGTTTAATATATTCAATACTAATCTACGTATTTCTTTAGTTGTTACCGAATCATCTATCTTTCGTGTTAGCCACCATTTTACCTGCGTATTATCTACTCTAACAATAAATTTGTTATACACAATATAATGTTCAAAAGCTAATAAACATTTATATAGTGCTAATAGCTCTTTTCTATTAATTTCCCATTTTGTTTGGGGTTCAGTATATGATCCTGAATGATATCTACAATGATATTCAATCTTTTCATCAGTATATTTATATTTTAGTATTCCTCCATAACTATGTTCACTAGAATCAGTTTCAACTATATATGTAAAAGTTCTTTTTTCATTAGGAAAATTAAGTTTTGGTAGTTTCATACATAATTGTTTAATATTTCTTATATTGTCATTATCTTTTTTATCGAAATGGTATTCTACATCTTTCTTAAGTTTTTTATGTAAAGGTTTTAGATATTCTGCTAATTTAGGTACGTATTCTCTTACCTGATTTACTAGTCCTAAAAAGGATTGTAATTTCTTTTTCGTGTCTATATTTTCCTCTACATTAATAATTTTTTGTACTAAATGAGTTTGCATTTTTATACCTGTTTTATCTATTTGTATTCCAAGAAATTCTATTTGTGATTTCATAATTTCTACTTTTTTCTTATTCAAACTAATACCTGATTGCTTAACTATATGAATAAATTTTTCTAATAATTTAATATGTTCTTCTTGTGTTTTAGAATATAATAGTATGTCATCAATATAGACTATACAATTTTCTAATTGACTAAAATAGTTATCCATAAAACATTGATATCTTCCTGGTGCATTTTTATATCCAAAAGGTAATACATTCCATTCATAATATCCTTGGGGTACCGTAAAAGCGGTTAACTGTTTTGATTTATCTTCAAGTTTTAGATGGTAAAAACCCGATTTACAATCGAATTTGCTAAAATAGCTATAACCCTGTATTTGTCTTATTTTTAGTATTTTATTTGGTATAGGATAATTATATGTTTTTGTCTTAGCATTTAAATTTCTGTAATCAATAACTAGTCTACTTTTACCACGTTTTTGTTCATTATAGTTATTAACAATAAATGCAGGACTACAATGTTTACTATTTGTTTCTTGTATATAATTATTTTTTAATAATTCATCTATATGGATTTTAAATTCATTAAGATCATCAAAGTTATATCTTAACGGTTTTTGCAATATTATACTATTTTCATCTATTAATTCTATTTTTACAGTAGTTTTATGTTTATCCCATCCATTTAAAGGATTATCATTGTATAAAGATTCTAATTGATCAGTTATTAGTGTAAGTTTGAATATAATAATTTCAAAATTATTTGTGTCTTTTATGTTTTCCATTTCTTGATTTATTTTTTCATTTCCTTTTATCCATTCCTTGGCTTTTCTTAGTTTATTGTTAACTCTTTTTGCTCCTATTTTATAACCACATGGTGTTGTGAACCACCAATGCGTTTTAGTTATTATATGGGGGTATAGTTTTTCTAAGAAAGGCATTCCTAGTAATATATCTTTTGTTTTACAATCAAAACAATATATAGTTTCTATTGTTAAGATTTTATCCCAAATTTGTATTTTAACATTTTTAGCTTTGTAAGTAATCATGCTACTTTCGTTATTAAATCCTGTTACTATCATGGGTGTTTGTAATTTTTCCCATTTATCTTCTGGTAAACAATTATATTTGCATATATTTGTTTCTGCTCCTGTATCTATCATAGGTGTATAATATCTGTTATAATATCCTTCTACGATAATTTTCGCAAGTATATATATTTTCATTTTATTCTCTGAATTATAATTTTCTTGTTTTGGCAAGTAAGTATTAATTTGTTATCTTCTATTTTATATGGTATAAATTGTTCTAACCATTTTAACCCTAAGGTTATATCATGTTCACTTTGGTAAATTTTAAATGTTATAGTAAAATTTAAACCTCCTATTATGATATCCTTTTTAACTGTTTCATTACAAATTATAATTTCTGTGGGTAATCCAGGGCAAATATGTCCTGTTTTTGTAAGTTCATCTTCTGGGACTAATTCTTTATTTATATAATTTTCTTTCACCAGTATTTATTAATATTTTATATTTTTTGTTATCAGTAATACCTGCTATAAAGTAGTAATTTATTAATTCATCTTCTGTATATTGTATTTCAGGGAAATCATATTTTCTTTTTGAAGTACTAGCTCGTGATGAGGTAGCTCTAGATAATTTAGGGGTATTTACTCTTTCTTGTATTATTTGTAAATCATCATTTATATTCATAGCATTGTAACTATAATCATTGTTATCTATAATAGTAAGTATTTGATCGAAAGGGTTGTCGATTTTGATTCTATCTATTTTGTTTTTGGCAATAACTTTATGTTTTGTTGTTAATATATATAGATTTTTACATCTTACCGTAAATATCTTACTTCCAGGTTCTAACTCTATTCCTGATAATTTCCAATATAGCATTAGTGATTTGTCTATATTTTTATCTGTTAAGGCTATTGAATAATTAGCACTTATTATAAATTTAAATTTCTGATATATTAAGTTTCCTTTTATTGCACTTATTATACTTTTTTCTATAGGATGTATAATTCTATCATCTGCTAAATATAGCTCTATTGGTGTATCTATTCCTTCTCGAAAACAAGCTTTTAATAATATCTCTGTTCCTCCTAAATGTACATATTTTATAGGGGCTTTAGATTTTATTTGTTGTATTTCTTGATTAATTACTCTTTTATTAAGTATGGGAATTTGGGCTTTTCCTTTAGTATATTTACAATCTATAATGTGTTCTTTTTGACTTACTACGTAGTATTCTTCTTTACTTCGTTTAAAGAATTGATTTAATAAAGGTATTTTTAGTACTTTTTCTACACTCAAGTCTAGTTCTTTGTTTCTTATCTCCTGAAAAACATTATTGTCAAATATTATCTTTTGTTCTACTGATTCTTCATCGTTATATTCTTCAGTTGAAATTATTTTAATGTTTTCTTCAGTCATTTTCTTCATATAATTCGTTATTTGATTCGTTATCTGTTTCATAAACAGTTTCTATTTCTGAATTATCATTTGTATCTTCTAAAAATTCATAGATACTATCATTATCGTCTAGCTCATAATCTAAATAATCTATTTGCTTATATTTATAATCATTTAGTGTAAATTCGGCAATTTGCTTCTTTTTTATATTTCTAGGTAATTTGCAGTCTTTAGCTAAATGTCCTAGTTTACCACAATTGTAGCAATTGCAATTTGATATATCTTTCTTTGGTTTAGATAGACGTTTTTGTTTATTATCTTTTATATAATAACGTTTTCTTGGTTTTTTATACTTATATTTTGTTTTTCGTTTTCGATATTTTTTATTTCTACGATTTGTTTTATAACTTTTTTCTTTATAACCAAATTGGGGTGCTGTTATATATGTACAACAGTCTAGATTTTTTAATAATACTTTTTCCATTGTTAATTTTTCTTTTTGTGATTCACATAGTTGTATGAACCATTGATGTAAAAAGTTTATTCTAGCTCCTAAAGTATTTGTAGTTTCACTATTATTCCAGTCTTTTATTATATTAGTACTAAAAGGTTCTGGTAATTTTGTAAAATATAGATTTTTTATTTCTTCTGCTTCATTTATATTATATTGAGCTTTGTAATAATATTCTTTAAAAGCACAAGTATATTCTTCTATGTAACACATATTGTATATAGATAATTTTGCCATTAATTGTCTATTTATTGTTTTAAGTTTATTTTGTTCTGTTATATCAGAAGTCATACTTCCAAATTCATTTCTTAAGGCTAGTTCGTATTTTTCTAGAATTTCTATATTAGATACAGTTAATGAACCATCTAGTTTTTTATCACTTCTTAAAGCTGCTTTGCTTTCATTAGGTAAATTTTCTATCCATAGTTTTGTTGTTCCAATTAATGTTCTTTCTATATATCCAGGTGTTTCTTTTATTGTAATTTTATTATCGATTAATTGTTTTGATAAATTACCTATCCATAAGAGGATTGTTTTATTAATATCTATTACACAATCTAAATCTAAAAAATTAGTTTGTTCAATTATCCTTTTGGGTTTCCATTTTGTATTTAATCTACTATTCCAAATAGCATTAGTGCGATCGGAATTTTCATAACTTTCTGTATAATAAATTGGGGTAGTTGTTTTGGGATTTCTTCTTGGGCTGTGATCTGGAGTTTTAACTCTAGATGTTCCTGGTTTATTTACTTTATTTGTGTTTATTTCTAATTTTAATTGATTTGTTTGTTCTATAATGTCAGTATATGTTTCACTAATATCACTAGTTTCAGAATTTTCTGACTTATCAGATTCATTCGCATTCATTTCATTTATTTCATTAATCTCAAAATTTTCAGTTTCTATAAGTATTTGTTTCATTTCATTTATTTCTTTAGCTAATTTTTCCTTTTGCTTTTCTTCAACGAGTAATTTTAAATAAGCTAATTCTTTTTCTAATTCTTCGATTTTACTATTTTTAGTTTCTTCAATTTTCTTAATTTCTTGAGTTGCTTCTGTTCGTATTTTATCTATTTCTTTAGCTTTATCTATATCGTCATTTTCTTTTGTTATTCGTATCATAGCTGTTAGGCTATCTTCTAGTTTTGCAGATTCTTTTTCTAACATTAGATATAATTTATCTCCTATTTTTTTATACCTTCTACCTAGATTTGAAAAAACTATTTTTATAGTTAATCCTTCGTAATTCTCATAAGTCTTTTCATCTACTATAAACTCTTCTTTATTCATTATTATTTATAAATTATGTTATGTTGTAGTCTATATTCTAAACAGTCTATTTTTAGTTTTAAATCAAATATCTGTTTCTTTTGTATTAGTATTGATTTTTTACAGACTCCTGCAACTATATTTACTATTAATTGTTCTTTCATAAAATCGTGCCTATATTGTAATCTATTTATTTCTTCAATTATAAGTTGTTTTTCTATCCTTTGATTCATTATAATTTTTTAAGAAAATATTTGGTCATAATATTCCTTTTTTAATATATTTAATTTCTGGATTTCTTTTGCATTTGTCTCTATGTATTCTAGATATTGTTCTCCTCGGAGATATATATATTTATTTACGTTATCAATTAATAATTGTTCTTCTAAATCTATCTTTTCTTTAGTTTCTTTCCATAACCTCAAATATCTAAAATTAATCATTGATCTCTATATAGTTCTAAATCATCAAATAACTCATCTATATCTAAATTATCATCAACTATCAGCTCAGACCAACCTATAGTCATAGTTTCAATTATTTCATGCATAATTAACTTATCATATATTATTCTACGTGTATCAACATCAATATTTCTCAATATATAAAACAATAACATCATATAATTATCATCATTATCTAACAAGTATGTAGGCATATTCAGATTAATTCAATTTATTTTCACTTAACAGATTTATTCCTTCCAATTTTTTCACAGTTTATACGTATTCATCATGAACGATAACAACATAATATTCATCTCAGCTAGATTATTACTATGGTATTTTCGTTGAATTCAGTTACCCTAACAGCGCCTCAACTCTGTGTACTCCCCTAAACGGCCTTCCTGCCTACCGGTTTCCACTTTAGGATGGCATAGTCTGGGCTTACTTATTTCGCAGAATGATTCCATAGCAAAAACTTTCTAGAGATAACTATTATTGTATTATCAATTCATAATAAATACTTATAATCAGGAAAAAACTATCAGGAATAAAACAATTTAGTTACTCATAAATGATTTTGAGTATACCTGTTCTTGTAGATTGCTGGTAGATGCTTTGTTTTCCATAGTTGTTATATTTTTTAGCTTTTGAGTTAGAACCTCCCGAACGTTGTTGGACCTTTGACCTCAAATCTCTTTCAAACTTCATATATTGCCTATAAACACTACAAATCATTAATTAAATACCTTTAAACCTCATGAGACACACATCAGCATGCAAGCACATAAGGACTAGTCGTTGAACGTCTTAGTCGTCCCTTGACGTTTCACTTCAAACTCAACAAAAATGACTTCAAAACTCACATACACATTAATAAAGTTATTAAACAACCTTTAGAACACTGAGGAATCTCTAGATAAACCTAGATCATTTTTGGATTTTTACATTGCCCGACTAAGGAGGTAGTTAATATGAAAAGAATTATCAACATAGATTTAGGGTGATATTATCTAATTGGCTTGTATCGATTGGTGGGAAGTAATAACTAAGACATACATCGATTATGATGTCTACTATGAGTTAATGGTAAGAATTAGTAAATTATACACACGTAGTCGGACCACGGTGCGGGTTGAAATTCTCTACATTCCGGACCAAAGATTTACTAACTTGTCACTTTGCATGTAATACACTAGGAAAGGATTGCCATTGCTTGGAATACTGCGTTTTGAACCTGTGGGGAACACATACACCTTAGTTATTCTCTGAGATTGATAAAAATAAAAGTCTACTTTTGTTCACTTGATAATCACATTGTTAAAGGAATTTGTTTCACAACCCCCTCCCCCTTTAGGTACTTGTTTCGAAAAGACACTGATTAAATGTATATAATTGTGGGTTAAAGTTAAGTCTAAATCATTTTTCATTGTGGGATCGATCCCAACCTACTATTTGGGTTCTTTACTTGATAACAATCACTTATGCTTCTTTTGGGAGGTGTTATTTGAGCGTATCAGTTTATGGAATATACCCTTTTAGGATAGAACGACTTACTTCATCAGAATAGTGGTACCTCATATTCCGCTAAACTTTCAAGTCACTCAACGAAAATAAATTACACAACAAAAAATTTAAAATGCAAGAGGAAAGAATAGAATATTACAGAAAAATGTGGTTGGAAAATGAGAGGAAGTCCCTCTTTTATAGTAAAAAAAGGCTAGTGTGACAATTTTTTTTGTGTCTTATATGAAAAATCATAATCTTTTCGATATGTCACAATACTTTGGAAAAGTCATAACTTATTGAAAAAGTGATATCTATTGGAAAATCCAAAAGTTATTTTAAAAGTCACAACTATTTGGAAAAACCAGAACTTATATAGAAAAATCCCAACCCTTTGAAAAATATTACAACTTATTAGAAAAGTCACAACTTATCGAAAAAGTCAAAATTTAAATTAAGAATATTACAGTAATTTAAAATTCAAGTTTGGAGTTCATGCTTTAAGGTAATATTGAAAATATAGATATGTGTGTATTACAAAAGACAAGCGCGGACTAGACATACACAAAAAATATACAAAATGGTCCGATATACACTATACTAGTCCAAAATGTATTGAAGGATATGATTCAACCACAAATTCCAATAAGCTCACCCTAATCTATTAAATAGCAGCTACAACAACATGAGGATCAACATGGGTGACTAGTCCTCAATTGTGCATCCATAAAAATATATAGAATGTATTGCGTGTACCAAAACAATTGGTAATCACTATGTATCATAGGAAGACCTAGGTAGCGATTATTACAAGTGATCACAATAATTTGAAAAGACAACAATATAGGATCAACTAGAATGCATAAATAATAAGCTACTAAGGTAAATAAGGAAAGCAATAAAACTATCACGACCCAAATTATATCCTAGTCGTAATATGAATATAGAACCCCAAAAGGCCCTACACAATCCCCTTATTGATAACGCTCAAACTTCCTCCTTAAAACCAATTAAAAGGGACAGCGATCGTAATCAATTAAAAAACCAACGAATAGTCAGCTCGGTCTGACAGGGAATTGTATATCGTAGAGAGTTCGTTTAAAGTCATTTGGATAGTAAAGTTGCACATTTGTTATAACAAGAAAAATTTGGTGGATGATTCCACAAATTTAATAAAAATTTTAGTTATCAATTATCACAATTAAACTATAATTTTTGAGAATTCAAGAGTTTACAGGTAATCTAAGTGTACAGGGATTGGAAATCGATATCACATAGGGATAATTGTGTTGCTCTATTATGGTGAACATTCATGAATAGACTAAGTCATCTTCATTGACACTAATCATCTTTCAATCTCAAAGGATCTATGCATAGAATCTCCTTCGGTCTAGATACCTTACTTTATTCTCTCTATTGATGCAGAAATAGGGAAATAGATCTGACACATAACCGCTATTTTCAACCAAGATATAGACATCAAACCGATATTTCTAGCATTGAACTAATTGCACACTACATTCAATCTCTTTCGGGCATCGATCGGAGACGGGAAGTATAAAATTAATTTTGCAACCTTAACCCATAAATTAACCCATGCTAATTAGAAACAAATTCTTGCATGACAAAAAATAAACACCCAACCCCATAATTGCATCCCCGGATCTTGGTGTTTTTAGCCACCCATCACAAAAATAAAGAGATAACACCTTCAATGAAAGAAGCCATGGGTAACGTTCAATAAATAAATTAAAACTAAACACACTTTTGATTAAACTTTAATTTGACAGTTTAAATAACAAACGTTAAACAACCACAAAAGCTAGAAAGTGCTATTCACAAATGTAAAGTGTTCTCTCTTCAACAATTTAAAATATTACTCACTCTTCTAAATTTTAGAACTACCTAATTTCTACCTTCTTTCAGCAATTTATATTTTCCTAAAGTTAGGCTCAAAAATCAATGCATATCTCATTTAGTGACATAGGTTAGACTTACCAAGATCACGGCCGGTGTACCTTTTCCCTTACAACTCACCTTTTTTTTTTATGCAGGCATCAGGCTTCACCTATAAGTATGTCCTTTTCATTCATTTCATCACCTTCTATGTTAGAGTTCGCCAACCTGTTTTGATAGACAAAAGTGCTATGCACTATTAATTTTTGAGAGTTTAGGCTCACTATGGGATCCAACTTTCTCATTTAGCGATCAAACATTGTTAAGTTTGCATATCTTTTTGCATTTTTGGCCACTCTTTCAAGAATCGCTACTTTAGTTTTCCATTTGGCTGAATACCTTCAAATCATCAACATATAATCAACATTAGACATATTTAGGTATCGAGGTCACTAAATATTGTGCTAAATAGACCTCGAATATGTGGAAATCTATGACTCATAAACACCTGCAACTTAAAGATTTTCTTGTCCTCATGTAAAACAAGTGCACTATTACCTCAATAAGGGTTTTCTACCAAAGTACTCAATGAGAGCTAACACGCAAGTGTCATAGAATACTCCTATGAACATGTAAACTCAATCATGATAAAAATAGAGCTTCAAATGATGACTAGTAAGTCTTAACATAAGTTTAAGCTCACATTAGCTGCTAGTCTAATGTAAGATCGCGTTTCAATGAATGAATTAAATATCCTTCACACGAAAACCATTGCATACTCTCACAAAGAATATCAACAAAGGTATAAGTGATCAATGCAACTCCTACTATCTAAAAGGAGAATCTAATGAAAGATTTGTCCCATATGTTTGCTCAAATTTTCCAATTATCACACAACCTAGTTCATGGAAGATCTCAAGAGTCTTCTACATTTCTAATGGTGATGAGGTTATTTTATGGTAAATTTTTGCTCGGTGACTTGACCTTTTAAAATCATTGTTGCAATCATTTTCACGTCTTCTAAAGTTCCTTTCCTTTTTCACTCAATTTATTTTGAACCCCTTTATTTCATCACGTCTCTTTGTCATTTTTATTTTTCCAAAGCATTTTCATCAAAACACTTTTTTTCTTTTTAAAAGGAGGGTTTCCTTTTTTTGTAACAAACTTCAAAGTGAAGTCCAAATTTATCTTTTTTTTGCCCATAAATTTGCTACATTCCTCTATTCTTTATACACTCCAACATAGGATTTTATCCTAAGTTTTCTATATAAACATGATAATGCTTTAAAAATTATTTTAGACAAGAAAGTATGGATTATCTTATTCAAGAGGTTTTATTTCAGCTTAGCCCACAAAGGGGTTAGGCTCAAATGGTGCAAAAATAGGTGTACACCCTAACAATATAGTCACAAAAGATAATGGATATTTGGGTTCCCTCTTTGAATTTAAACAACGTCACATAATGACAAAAATTTAAAAAACTGACTAACAAGGCAAATTCTAGGACTAAACACACATGCTTTAAATTAGGTCCTCACCACACATGGAATTTCAAAATACACCAATTTAGAACATCCTAAAAATATCAGAAGTGTATGTGCAATGTTCATTACACATCTCACATCAAATCAAAGCTAGTAAACAAAAGATTCAATGAGATTGCTCGAAAATGCAACCACATTGATTTAATGATCGCAACACCAACACTATACACCATGCTAACCATGAGTACTATTGAAGACATTAATAATGAACATAGTTAATAGTCAAATCATTAAAAATGAATACATCAAGCATTTCACAATTTTCAAACTCATGGGGTCGCTCTATTAAGACATAAGAAAAAGATAAAATACATCC
The DNA here is from genome assembly GCA_016801875.1 of Solanum sitiens. NCBI lineage: Eukaryota > Viridiplantae > Streptophyta > Magnoliopsida > Solanales > Solanaceae > Solanum > Solanum sitiens. The sequence continues at coordinate 775,796 of JABWTJ010000250.1, forward strand.
ACTCAAAAAAAAAAGTGTAAGCAAAAGTAAACAAGTACAATCATTTAAAACACAAAATTAAATAAATACCAGGAAAAAAAAGGAATATTTTCTCAAATGTCCTCACCCCACAAAAAAAGTCAATTAGTATCCTCAATGCAATGAAAAGAAATATACTTGAGACTGGGATAAAAGGTTCACTTTGATAGGCTAGGCCTCTGGGCACTCTCATTTAGAGTTTCAGGTGGGGAAGCCTCAATAGGTCCACAATACCCAACAATAGTATCACTGGTAGAGCTAGAGAATATTCAACTAGGGAATATATGACTATCTCAACTCTTTGAGAGATGGTCGAATGTGAAATGACTACACTTGTCCAAACGACTTAAGTGTCATGAAGGGATATCTCCGAGGTAAATTTAACAATGACCACCGCGGTCTCCACAACTCTGTAAGGGTTAGGGAAATCCCCTGCACTCATCCTAAATTGTCTCCTTAGTCAATTCTTCCTCAGCCTTATGATCATTATCATTAATAGTACACTCAATACTCGCAACCATCTCAAGATGCACATTAGGAATATGTTTACTACCAGGCATCAGTGGTTTCGTGGAGGTAGGTGCATCTGACACAGGAACTTTCCCCATAGCATTGATATATTGATGGACTACAAATGGCCACCTCCCCTCCTAAGGTAGCATGTTCCACTCTAATGGTTCTTGTACACCAGATCTACCTCCGACCATGTCTTTGGCATCATGTTCAGTGGTTAGATTGTCTTGCCCAAAAACAAAAAAAATCAACTATCCCCTCAGACTTACCCATTGTCTCTCTCTTGATTGGGGCAAGGCTTTTTCAATGGACCTACAAATTATCCTGGGAAAAGTCATAGTAGTACGACTAGCAGCAACAATAGTAGAAACAGTACTACTAGGACCTACATTATAAGAACTGCAAACATCAAGGGTAGAAGGCATAATAGAGGATGTGGAAATACTTTTCTACTCCACATAAGGACCAAGTTGCTAGCCTCGCTACTAGTTTTGTTAGATCTCATGTTAATGGTTGTGGGTTCCTCCAAGCCACATCATTTTATTAGAACTTCGCCTTAATCCTATTGATATAACTAGATGAGGCTGGGGTGATCCTCACATATATGGACGCTCTAAAGAGAACTCATACCCTCTTGCATAACTGCCTAATAAGTACTGGAAATGGTAGTTATACGTACTCCTTCCTAGCCCTCATACAAATCACATCTACGAAAATGGTACCGCTATAAATCTTGTCTCTATCTATGATCATGCCCACAAGAACTTCCTTGTAATGACAAAGAACAAACTTTTTTTCTGATAGCATGATAAATGAAAACGTGTTTTGTGCTGTTACATTCAAGCCCTTCTTCTGAATCAGTGCACCATCATCAATCTAGAAGGATGTGTAATAAAAGAAATTAGCAGATTACAACAACCTTTTAAATTAATTTAGATCATGTCACATCCAAAGTGAATACATATATAATTGAAATTCCTGTATTCCAATAAAATGGTAATTGATCAAACATTGCATTGTAATTTATTTCCGCACACATTAACTTCATCAAGCGGCTTCCAAACTGTACTCTTGAGACTCTAACATCTACCCTTTAGACTCCAACATCTGCTGGTCGGATAAGGCTTCAAATTTGATAAATCATGGTCTGGGTCAATGTGGGAAAAGTCATAGTAGTACGAATAGCAGCAACAATAGTAGAAACAGTACTACTAGGACCTACATTATAAGAACTGCAAACATCAAGGGTAGAAGGCATAATAGAGGATGTGGAAATACTTTTCTACTCCACAGAAGGACCAAGTTGCTAGCCTCACTACTAGTTTTGTTAGATCTCATGTTAATGGTTGTTGGTTCCTCCAAGCCACATCATTTTATTAGAACTTCGCTTTAATCCTATTGATATAACTAGATGAGGCTGGGGTGATCCTCACATATATGGACACTCTAAAGAGAACTCCTACCCTCTTGCACAACTGCCTAATAAGTACAAGAAATGGTAGAGATACGTACTCCTTCCTAGCCCTCATACAAATCACATCTATGAAAATGGTACCGATATAAATCTTGTCTCTATCTATGATCATGCCCACAAAAACTTCCTTGTAATGACAAAGAACAAACTTTTTTTCTGATAGCATGATAAATGAAAACGTGTTTTGTGCTGTCACATTCAAGCCCTTCTTCTAAATCAGTGCACTATCATAAATCTAGAAGGATGTGTAATAAAAAAAATTAGCAGATTACAACAACCTTTTAAATTAATTTAGATCATGTCACATCCAAAATGAATAAATATATAATTGAAATTCCTGTATTCCAATAAAATGGTAATTGATCAAACATTGCATTGTAATTTATTTCCGCACACATTAACTTCATCGAGCGGCTTCCAAACTGTACCCTTGAGACTCCAACATCTACCATTGAGACTCCAACATCTACTAATTGGATAAGGCTTCAAATTTGATAAATCATGGTCTGGGTCAATGTGCGAAAAGTCATAGTAGTACGACTAGCAGCAACAATAGTAGAAACAGTACTACTAGGACCTTCATTATAAGAACTGCAAACATCAAGGGTAGAAGGCATAATAGAGGATGTGGAAATACTTTTCTACTCCACAGAAGGACCAAGTTGCTAGCCTCGCTACTAGTTTTGTTAGATAAACAACGGGTGTCATGTTAATGGTTGTCAGTTCCTCCAACCCATATCATTTTGTTAGAACTTCGCCTTAATCATATTGATATAACTAGATGAGGCTGAGGTGATCCTCACATATATGGACGCTCTAAAGAGAACTCCTACCCTCTTGCACAACTGCCTAATAAGTACTGGAAATGGTAGAGATACGTACTCCTTCCTAGCCCTCATACAAATCACATCTACGAAAATGGTAACGATATAAATCTTGTCTCTATCTCTGATCATGCCCACAAGAACTTCCTTGTAATGACAAAGAACAAATATTTTTTCTGATAGCATGATAAATGAAAACGTGTTTTGTGCTGTCACATTCAAGCCCTTCTTCTGAATCAGTGCACTATCATCAATCTAGAAGGATGTGTAATAAAAAAGATTAGCAGATTACAACAATCTTTTAAATTAATTTAGATCATGTCACATCCAAAGTGAATACATATATAATTGAAATTCATGTATTCTAATAAAATGGTAATTGATCAAACATTGCATTGTAATTTATTTCCGCACACATTAACTTCATCGAGCGACTTCCAAACTGAACCTTTGAGACTCCAACATCTACCCTTTAGACTCCAACATCTGCTGGTCGGATAAGGCTTCAAATTTGATAAATCATGGTCTGGGTCAATATGGGAAAAGTCATAGTAGTACAACTAGCAGCAACAATAGTAGAAACAGTACTACTAGGACCTACATTATAAGAACTGCAAACATCAAGGGTAGAAGGCATAATAGAGGATGTGGAAATACTTTTCTACTCCAAAGAAGGACCAAGTTGGGATGTGGAAATACTTTTCTACTCCACAGAAGGACCAAGTTGCTAGCCTCACTAATAGTTTTGTTAGATCAACAACGGGTGTCATGTTAATGGTTGTGGGTTCCTCCAAGCCACATCATTTTATTAGAACTTCGCCTTAATCCTATTGATATAACTAGGTGATCCTCACAGATATGGACACTCTAAAGAGAACTCCTACCCTCTTGCACAACTGCCTAATAAGTACAGGAAATGGTAGAGATACGTACTCCTTCCTAGCCCTCATACAAATCACATCTAAGAAAATGGTACCGATATAAATCTTGTCTCTATCTATGATCATGCCCACAAGAACTTCCTTGTAATGAGAAAGAACAAACTTTTTTTTCTGATAGTATGATAAATGAAAACGTGTTTTGTGCTGTCACATTCAAGCCCTTCTTCTGAATCAGTGCACTATCATCAATCTAGAAGGATGTGTAATAAAAAAAATTAGCAGATTACAACAACCTTTTAAATTAATTTAGATCATGTCACATCCAAAGTGAATACATATATAATTGAAATTCCTGTATTCCAATAAAATGGTAATTGATCAAACATTGCATTGTAATTTATTTCCGCACACATTAACTTCATCGAGTGGCTTCCAAACTGTACCCTTGAGACTCCAACATCTACCATTGAGACTCCAACATCTACTAATCGGATAAGGCTTCAAATTTGATAAATCATGGTCTGGGTCAATGTGCGAAAAGTCATAGTAGTACGACTAGCAGCAACAATAGTAGAAGTAGTACTACTATGACCTTCATTATAAGAACTGCAAACATCAAGGGTAGAAGGCATAATAGAGGATGTGGAAATACTTTTCTACTCCACAGAAGGACCAAGTTGCTAGCCTCACTACTAGTTTTGTTAGATCAACAACGGGTGTCATGTTAATGGTTGTGGGTTCCTCCAAGCCACATTATTTTATTAGAACTTCGTCTTAATCCTATTGATATAACTAGATGAGGCTGGGGTGATCCTCACATATATGGACACTCTAAAGAGAACTCCTACCCTCTTGCACAACTGCCTAATAAGTACAGGAAATGGTAGAGATACGTACTCCTTTCTAGCCCTCATACAAATCACATCTATGAAAATGGTACCGATATAAATCTTGTCTCTATCTATGATCATGCCCACAAGAACTTCCTTGTAATGACAAAGAACAAACTTTTTTTCTGATAGCATGATAAATGAAAACGTGTTTTGTGCTGTCACATTCAAGCCCTTCTTCTAAATCAGTGCACTATCATCAATCTAGAAGGATGTGTAATAAAAAAACTTAGCAGATTACAACAATCTTTTAAATTAATTTAGATCATGTCACATCCAAAGTGAATACATATATAATTGAAATTCCTGTATTCCAATAAAATGGTAATTGATCAAACATTGCATTGTAATTTATTTCCGCACACATTAACTTCATCGAGCGGCTTCCAAACTGTACCCTTGAGACTCCAACATCTACCATTGAGACTCCAACATCTACTAATCGGATAAGGTTTCAAATTTGATAAATCATGGTCTGGGTCAATATGCGAAAAGTTGTAGTAGTACGACTAGAAGTAACAATAGTAGAAGTAGTACTACTAGGACCTTCATTATAAGAACTACAAACATCAAGGGTAGAAGGCATAATAGAGGATGTGGAAATACTTTTCTACTCCGCAGAAGGACCAAGTTGCTAGCCTCGCTACTAGTTTTGTTAGATCAACAACGGGTGTCATGTTAATGGTTGTGGGTTCCTCCGAGCCATATCATTTTATTAGAACTTCGCCTTAATCCTATTGATATAACTAGATGAGGCTGGGGTGATCCTCACATATATGGATGCTCTAAAGAGAACTCCTACCCTCTTGCACAACTTCCTAATAAGTACTACAAATGGTAGAGATACGTACTCCTTCCTAGCCCTCATACAAATCACATCTACGAAAATGGTACCGATATAAATCTTGTCTCTATCTCTGTTCATGCCCACAAGAACTTCCTTGTAATGACAAAGAACAAACATTTTTTCTGATAGCATGATAAATGATAATGTGTTTTGTGCTGTCACATTCAAGCCCTTCTTCTGAATCAGTGCACTATCATCAATCTCGAAGGATGTGTAATAAAAAAGATTAGCAGATTACAACAATCTTTTAAATTAATTTGGATCATGTCACATCCAAAGTGAATACATATATAATTGAAATTCCTGTATTCTAATAAAATGGTATTTGATCAAACATTGCATTGTAATTTATTTCCGCACACATTAACTTCATCGAGCGGCTTCCAAACTGTACCTTTACGCTTATTTGGAAGGAACTTAAAATAGTCTATGTTTAACTCTGATACCTAAGATAGAATTTATGGGTTTCTTGGCTTGGTAAACCCCTTTAACTTTTTGTATTGAACGATCTCCATAATATTTGGGTACTCACTCATCACACAATATGTAGAGAGCTATATCTCTTTAAGAGTAGTCCTATCTCCAGCAGCATTTAGCCTATTGACATCCCTTGGAGTAATAACATAGAGAACTTTAGAAGTAGGTGCTTTTGTGGAAGAGTGTTTTACTAGTTTGGACCATATTTCTTATTGTGTCTTACCATCCTCTGTATAAGTTGTACCCTCTCTTGGGTAGGAGCTTGTAGAGTTGTTGATTGTTGACTATCGACGACAAGGACCCTTAGATGGCTCATTTATTGAAATTCCCCCATGTTTCTGTAGAGGATGAGTACGAGGGGATTTTATGCTAGACTCAGTGTCAAATGTTACCACTTCCTTCAATTTTTTTGTGACATAAATTGCAAGGCACATATTTAAACGTAGGATTTGTGAAGGTTAGTTGAGATTAAACTAACTTTGTATCAAATTTCAAAAACAATGTTGAGGATCGCCCAATGAAAAGGCCGACCACCAAACAGGATTGACATGCTTCACATAGCTAGACGAAAAATACAGTAGTAAAAATCACAACCATTAGGCATAAAAGGGGGAGTCAATTCATTCACAGAGATTCATCGAGTCACTTTATTTTCGCTAACATTTGTCCCCCATAAAAGGCAGTGCATACTGAAAAGAGACAAGCATCATGGGCGTGGTCCTCTCCCACTTAGTGATTCCATAAGTGGGTTGGGTGGACAAAGTCAATGCCACTGAATGGTAAATATTGAAATAACACAATACAATGCTTCCTAAAAAAATCTAATGATTAATAACACTTAATGGCTTCAAGGCAACATCCATTGTTAGAATTCAAAACAAAAATTGAAAACAAATATTCAAATGAAGTATCAATCAAGAAAATAAGGAAACATGGTTTGGTTGCCTTTAAATGAATACAAAAGCACTCCTCTACCATTGGAGTCACACGCTAATGGCTCACAATCTCTCAAAACAATAAATGGAGGAGAAGGAGAGAAACAACTTTAAGATATCAAAGGGTTTTATTTTTATTATTTGGATAGGCCCGTGTCATTTTTATATCAAGCTGTTTCTTTGGTCTCAAATAACATTGCCAAACATGTTCATTGAATTAATATTTTGAGCTCAAGGTCACTGAACATTTTTGGACAAACTCCAAACATAAAGGATGATTTTGCAGACCCGATAGAGTCTGCATAGTGCACTTTGTTGATCGCCCTTTCGAGCTCTGTTTTCAAATATATATATATAGTACGCTTTTCTGCATGTTCAATCTTAAAAGGTGGAAAAGAATGAGTTCGCGCTAGATCTTCAGTTGATCACCATTTGTGTTGTGGCATTGACTTCCATTCCTATTTTCAACATTGCAATCTCTCCTCTACAACCACTCAAAATGCATGTGATTGAAATTAATAAAGGTGAAAGTAAAGACTTGGTTTACCTTGCGAGAAGTGTTTTTAACAATGTGAATTATAATATGGAGTCCATTGTACTACTCACACATAAAAAAGATGAGTGTACTACTTATTAAAGTATGAACATGAGTTTGAGCTAAGGTGGATTCACAAGATAGATACTATTTAAGATAACATCCTATGGTATCACATATTTAGGGAAAAGTGATAAGTCGGAGATTTGAACTCATTTAAGGCCTAATAGTTAAGGAATTCGTGTCTTGAATGCCTATTTTATAATATAAATTGATATTAAAATGTTAATTTTTAGAATGAGAAAAAAGAGCAAGGCAAGGATATCATGGTAAAAAATAGCGAATGATCAGAAGATGTTGAAGGAAGCAATGCTGCATTTTGCGAAAGCCGCCGAGTGGACCTCCATTTGGCCTACAATTAAAGCAGGACATCCCATTTACAAGACCAACGTGGAGAGAGGATTTATTGTTTGTTGATGAAGCAAACGGATCTGCGATCTCGATATCGATCGCCTAAAGTCACCGAAAAGAGATGGTGAAAGTCCAAGACGAGAGGGCAATAGAAAGGAAAACTCTGCGTATCACCGACCAAGTCAGCAAAGCCCGACTTACTTCGCCGAGTGACTTCGATACTTATATTCTTCGTATTTGTAAATGTGTTTTTTTAAAAAAGGAGTTCTTACATTTTCTAGTTGGGTTTTTAAAATTCAACATTGTAAAAATTGTTTTTACACTTTTTGATTAGAGATTTATGTTTTGTTTTTTCTTCAATTTGAGAATTTGAAGAAACACGGACTGTTGACCAACCTTATGGAAAGCAATGTCAGTAATGATTTCTAGTTCTTCATTATATTTTTGTAAAACCACAATTTTAGGGGCGTTATTATGTAGTTGAATGTTTCAGTTACATTATGTATATTGTTATTTACTTATTTTATAATTTATTTGATGTTGGTTCAATTAATAGCTTGTGTTTTAATTGAGGAATTATAATTTCAAATGCAATTCTAGTTTAGTATTTTATGATTGGTTGAGAAAGAAGTATAATATTGAAAACAATTAGTGGATTGTTATATATATTGGGTTCTTTAGTTTTAGAATGAGGTAGTGGCTCTAAATGCAATCATGTAAATATAGCCCGTAAAAGTATATGATTAAGGTATTGAGCTACTAATTTTAGTTTTCCAAGTTGAGTTTTGAGAGAATCACTTGATTTGTGATAATCAATTGAGAAATATCTATTGCATGTAAGGCTTAACCTACCCACTCAGGTTTAACGATTTTTAGTTCATAATAATAACACATTTAGTAAAATTTGCATTCAATATCTCACTCTCCCAAGAAACTCTCTCTAATTGTTTACTGTTGGCTATTTGTAGTTGTGAATTTTTTTTGACCAAAATCCCCCCATTTTACATTAATTGTCAACCCTTTTCATTTACTCTGTTGTTGCGAAAATATCTATAGCTACAAACAAATAGAACACCGATGAATCAAAATATTGGACTCATTTAGGCCATATTTTCATAGAATAAGTGTCTTTAAATGCCTGTTATATCCCAATATCAGATAAAAACTCTTAAGTTTCAAGTATTTGAAAATTTAAGCAAAGTATAGACTCTATATACCCGAAAGGAAACAAAAGGCTAAAACGAACGAAGAAATGTAAGCCTAAGGATAATTGAGTCAATTTGGCGAGTCGCTGATGAACATGTATGCCGTCTTTTATTCTAATGTGTTGAGCCCTTAAGGAAAGGATCCGATCGATTGAAAAGAGGAGCAGTCGACACATCGCCGAGTAGTTCCGCGAAGAAGTACCATGACACCCAATTGTAACATTTCGGAATCCCAAAGTCATGTGGTAAGACTTAAATAGGCTCCTTAAGGTGTAGACCATTGTTACTAGACAAATTAGGCGTTTATAGAGTAGTTCAAGTGTTTTGGAACCAAAACGTTCAAGAATGTCCATGACTTCTGGAAAGTTGGTTCATGAAAGGGCTAGAGTGTTCTTTTAGTTTGACCAAGTTAAAGAGTCGAAATTGAGTAAAAGTTTGTAACAATAGGTGTAACACATAGTTCGGGATGGTTTCAGGATGGAAAGGTCAGGGTACGACTCCCCGGGGACCAACCAAGGGCCCTCGAGGAGGACCCTTGTGGCAGGATGCCTCGACGGATGGCATGACGGGAAGTCATGGGCATGACGGTGCGCTGAGGCCACCGTCGTGCCACCCTTAGTCTCCTGGTCAGGAATCCTCGCCTGCACAGTCTCTGACTGATACAACGGAAGTGCAGGACGGAGGGAGGGCAGTCCGTCACGCCCACGACGGCCCATCGACGGGGTGTTGTCGTGGAGGGTCTGTCATGTTTTTGGAACTTAGCCTTTATTTCAATTATTTTATTAAGTGTCTTAGGGGTAATTAGGGGTTAAGGGAAGACTAATTAAGTTGACTTAAGCCCCCCTATAAATACCCCAACCCTCATTAGCTTAAACACAATTCTCTAAACAAACTCTCTTCCTTCTCTCTACTTTCTCTCTCTATTGGAAGACTCCATTGGAGGATAGCTTGGGAGGATCATTCGGGGATGGTTTATCACGAAATCACCATCAAAACGTCATCAAACCTTAAGGTATGGGATCTATTCACCTTTGAGATTCTTTCCTCAAAGGGCTCCTTCAAAGATTTTCCAAAAGTTGAGTTTTGTATGGGTTTCATTCAATTTAAAATTTGTTGTCATGAATTGAGTTGTTCATGTATTCTTTGGGTTATAATGAGTAAATTATCATGTATTCTAACTTGATTATGATGAATTGATGTGGTTTGGTTTAGATTGTAGATGATGACCCTTAACCCTTAACCCTAGGTATAAGATTGATGTGAATTTAGGTTGGATTGATGTAATTGATGTAATTATTGTTTAAATCATCTTTAATGATTGTTATTACATTGATAATGCATTTATTGTGATGAATTGAAGTCCTTAATTCTAATTCTTGAGCATTGAATTTAGGGCAAGAAGATAGACTTAGATGTCATGTTATCAAGCTTTGATTTAATATTGAATTATGGCGTAGTGACTCTTCTAAATTTGTTCTTATATTGATTGTTGAATTACATTGGTGTGATGATCCAAAATGGGTTGGTCTAAGGGTTGATGGTAAGGCCCTTTTATTGGTGAACTATAGAGGAGTATTGGTATGTCTTGATGCGTCCTAATTCTTATCTCAATCGTGGTTAATTGTCATCAAGATTATGATGTTCTCTTGAAGTGTACCTTGTTTAAGGTGATATGTTGGTATGATGATTGAATTGGAATGTTTTAGGTTTGGTTGTGAGGTTGCCTAGGAGTACATGTTATAGGGAAGTTGTTATGTAAAGATGTGCCCTATTATCATGTGAGGTGCAAGGGTTAACTTCACTTAAGTGAATTGTGAATGAAAGGACTATTTCCTATACAATTCTTCTTTGAGCTAAGATGATGAATGTACAAGGGCTTGATCCTATTATCTAACTAAGTTGAGATGATTAATAAAGTTTAAAGACTTCTCTATTAGGGGACTTAGCTTAGCACCGAGTGAACTTGACAACGGGAGGTGATGACTTATCCATGAAAGGAAAGATTCATCCTAAAGTACCCATGTGATGTTAACTCCCTTGTTTATGGGATATGTCATTTAAGGGATTCCCATGAGGAGCGGCCCACTTTACCAAATGGTATAAATAGCGATATCTACCTCTTAGTTCTTGAACTATGTTAACACCATAGGATACTAGCTAGTGGATCCACCTAGATAGCTACGTTTACGTTAGGTTCTATCTTGGCCGGTAGACCACCTTCCATTGGTGTAAGGTTTCATGACACCTGATTTCACACTTAGCTCATGTGGTCTATGTCAGTTAAGGCAACAGTTCCCTAAACTAAAATGAATGAATAAGATATAGACTAATTGAAGTGACTTGAGAGGTTTGACTTTAGCTTAGGTAGGGGTATGGGACTCTACCTACGCCTTGCATTAGTTTGCCTTGATAGGATCTTTGAGAACTCAATATTATGTATGTAAATGATTTTGTACATTGAATAAAATACTTATGAGTATGAAGTTGATACCCATTGTTGAAGAAGAATGTTTCATGAAATGGGAGAGTAGGTTAGGTAAGGTTAATTGCTAATTGTAGTCTTGGTAGGTTACTTGATTGAGTAAGAGACATGGGAATTTACTTGATCATTGTACTTGTGACTTTATGAAGGTTATAGTTAGTTTTCTTTGCTTTGATATGCTTCACTCATATACATGTTTTATAATGATTTTTCTTAAATGTCCTTTTCTAAGTATATTTTTGATTGGTAATTGTATATATGATTCCATACTTAGTACATGTGGAGTACTAACCCCATTCCTTTCCCTTTTCCCAAACATTTTAGGTTTCGGTCATTGAATTTGCTTCGAGGAGCTTGGAAGGAAGACTTGGTTATCTTATCATCCAATTGGTAGGTCCTCACTCTCCCGAGGGCGTTGCCTACATCTTAATCCTATGTTACTTAGTTACTATAATTCTGTATTGACTGTATTACTCGTTTGAGACGATGTTGTATATAGCCTATATGTGGCTTCTTGTATTGATGTAGGGCTATACCCGATATTGTCTTTGATAGATGGTTATGAGATGAGACGGCTTTTATGATATTATGTCTTTTACTATATAAATGGGTGAAATAAAAGTAGAAGACTATGTAATCTTCGTATATGAACAAGTCTATGTATACTTGATATAAATATGATTATGTGTTTGTAGAGGTCTATGTAAACCTACGAGTACATATAGATAAAAAGTTTTAAATTCCTTCATATTTTTAATCAATGAATGCTATGACAAGGCTAAGGGGCTTGTCTTAGTCCTCAAAGAGGACGACGACGCCGGTTACGTCTAGGGGGGTAAACCCGGATGTGACAAACTTGGTATCAGAGCATGAGGTTGAATATCCTTGATGTTAACGTCTCTCTCAACCACGTTATATAGGTTTGTATTCATAATTGTGAAGCGCGCCACACTTATGAATAGGAACTTATTTTATGCTTAGGAATCACTCTCATTTTTGGAAATCCATATCGTGCCTCTAGAATATACTTCATACATGCTTTCGCCTAAACCTTGCGTTTTGGTTATAGGAGATGAATACTAGAAGGAATGCAGCCAGAAGACTTGAGGAGGAGATTACTGCTGCGGGAATCCCTCCCCGTGATGATCGAGTTCCTCCTCTTGAAGAGATTCTTGCTGATGATCAGGCTCCAGTTGACCCTCCACCTATGACAGAGGCTCAGATGAGAGATATTCTTGCTCAAATGGCTCAAGCCATGACTACTCAAGCTCAAGCCGCAATGGTGCAAGCCCAAGCTATGACTGTCCAAGCCAATAGGGATATTTCACCTAGGGTCCATGAGAAAACTATGGCTTCCCAACTTAGGGACTTTACCCGAATGAATCCTTCTATCTTCTATGGGTCTAAGGTTGATGAAGACCCTTAATAATTCATTGATGAGGTTTATAAGATTTTGTGTGCTATGGGGTTGTATTCAAGTGACAATGCCGAGTTGTCCTCATACCAACTCAAGGATGTGGCTCAGACATGGCATGTGCAATGGAAAAATAATAGGCCACTTCAAGGTGGGCCAGTGACTTGGGAGATCTTAAAGAGGGCTTTCCTTGATCGGTTCTTCCCTAGAGAGATGAGAGAAGTTAAGGTGGTGGAATTCATCAACCTCCGCCAAGGAGGTATGAGTGTTCATGATTACTCTTTGAAGTTCATTCAATTGGCAAAATATGCTCCTTCCTTGGTATCCGATCCTAGAGACGAGATGAGTCGATTTGTGACGGGTGTGTCGGATGACTTGCAAGAAGAATGTCATTCGGCTATGCTTCATGATAACATGAATATTGGTTGTCTTATGGTTCATGCACAAAGGGTTGAGGAGGCTAGAGCAAAAAGGAAGGATAAGGATTCAAGAAGGGCAAGGTCTTTTGAGAGTGTAACTACTAAAGACAGGTTTGGAATTCAAGAAAAGCCTAGATTCAAGAAGAGGTTCTCAAATCAAGTTCCATCCAAATTTCCCAAGACTAGGGATTCTAAAGCCCCTAGGACAAAAGTTGCAAAAGGGAAGGGTGGAAACTCATTTAATGAGAAGCCTACTTTTGTTAAGTGTGGAAAGGAACATTTTGGTGAATGCTTTATTGGAATGGGGAATTGCTTTAGTTGTGGAAAGAGTGGTCACAAAGCTATGGACTACCCTAATAGAAGAAACCGAGAAAAGAATGCGCAAAAACAAGAAAGTGAGGCTCCTAAGAAGAACCATTTTTATGCTCTTCGTTCCAGAGATGATCAAGAGGCCTCTCCCGATGTGGTGACCGGTATGTTACAAATCTTTGCTATTGATGTGTATGATTGATTTGATTCGGGTGCTACTTTTCTTTCGTTACTCCCTTAGTAGATAAAAAGTTCAATACTTTACCCGATGTTTTGCATGAACCTATTTTGGTGTCTACTCCGGTGGGTGAGTCAATTGTAGCAAAAAGAGTCTACCAAAATTGTCCTATCTCTATGCCCCATAGAGTTTCTCATGTAGATCTGGTTGAACTAGACATGTATGATTTTGATGTCATTTTTGGGTATGGATTGGTTGCATGCTAGCTTCGCTTCTATTGATTGTAGGACTACAGTTGTGATGTTTAGTTTCCCAAACGAACCCGTTTATGAGTGGAAGGGTGGAATTCTCTTCCTAGAGGTCATTTCAATTCATGTCTAAAAGCGAGTAAGATGATCTCAAAGGGGTGTCTTTATCATATTGTGAGAGTCCAAGAAGTTGATTCTGAAATTCCTCCTATTGAGTCGGTCCCCATGGTGAGTTAATTTACGAAGGTTTTTCCAAGTGACCTTCTCGGTATTCCTCCCGAATGGGAAATCGATTTTGGTATCGATTTGCTACCAGAAACAAACCCTACCTCTATTCCTCCTTATAGAATGGCTCCGGCCAAATTGAAGGAGTTGAAGGCACAACTTAAAGATTTGCTAGACAAGGGCTTTATGAGGCCTAGCATTTCTCCATGGGGTGCTCCGGTACTATTTGTGAAAAAGAAGGATGGGTCCTTGAGAATGTGTATTGACTATCGCCAACTCAACAAGGTTACTATCAAGAACAAATATCCTCTTCCGCGGATTGATGATTTATTTGATCAACTCTAAGGAGCGAGTTACTTCTCAAAAATTGACCTGAGGTCAGGGTATCACCAGCTTAGGGTGAGAAATGAAGATATTCCACAGACGACCTTTCGGACTCGGTATGGGCATTATGAGTTCATGGTTATGTCCTTTGGTCTCACAAATGCTCCGGCGGCGTTTATGGACCTAATGAATAGAGTGTTTCGAAGTTACCTTGATTCATTCGTTATTGCATTTATCGACGATATCTTGGTGTATTCGAAGAATGAGGTTGATCACATGGGTCATATAAGGGTGGTATTGCAAACCCTTAGAGAGCATAAATTGTTCTCCAAGTATAGCAAGTGTGAGTTTTGGTTGAGGCCGGTCGCATTTCTTGGGCACATCATCTCTAGTGAGGGAGTTGAGGTAGACCCAAGGAAAACTGATGCTGTAAGAAATTGGCCTAGACCCTTGACCCCGACAGATATTAGGAGTTTCTTGGGTCTAGCAGGCTATTATCGAAGGTTTGTAGAAGGTTTATGATCCATTGCATCTCCTTTGACTTCATTGACTCAAAAGGGTAAAAAGTTTGAGTGGTCGGAGGCCTGCGAGAAGAGTTTCGAATTATTGAAAGATAGGCTTACTTCCGCTCCGGTGTTAACTTTACTGGAAGGTTATAAGGGGTTCGTTGTCTATTGTGATGCATCCCGCATAGGTTTGGGGTGTGTGCTTATGCAAAATGGGAAGGTTATTGCCTATGCTTCACGGCAACTTAAGGTGCATGAGAGAAATTACCCCACTCATGACCTTGAGTTAGCGGCCGTAGTGTTTGCTTCGAAAATATGGAGACATTACTTTTATGGTGTTCATGTTGATGTTTTCACCGATCATAAGAGTCTACAATATGTGTTTACTCAAAAAGAGTTGAATTTCCGACAAAGAAGGTGGTTAGAATTGTTGAAAGATTATGATATGAGTGTCCTATATCACCCCAGCAAGGCCAATGTGGTGGCGGATGCTCTAAGCCGTATGACTATGGGTAGTGTGTCTCATATTGATGAAGACAAGAAAGATCTAGTGAAAGATGTTCATCGTTTGACTAGATTAGGGGTGCGGTTGGAGAGTTCTCGAAATGGAGGTGCCACGGTTCATCATAGCTCGGAGTCATCATTAGTGGTTGAGGTGAATTCCAAACAACACCTTGATCAACTATTGATGGAGTTGAAGGAATCGGTTCTTGGCAAGATGAATGATTCTTTCTCCTTAGGAGGGGATGGTGTGTTGAGGTACCAAGGGAGGTTATGTGTTCCCGATATTTATAGTTTGAGGGGTTGGATCCACGAGGAAGCCCATACATCCCACTATTCCATCCATCCGGGTTCTACTAAGATGTATCATGACCTTCGAGAAATATATTGGTGGGAAGGTTTGAAGAAGGACTTAGCGGAATTTGTTGCTAAGTGTCCAAATTGCCAACAAGTGAAGGCGGAACATCAAAAGCTGGGTGGCTTACTACAGGAGATCCAAATTCCTACTTGGAAGTGGGAAGATATTAATATGGACTTTGTGGTAGAGTTGCCTCGGACTCAAAAGTCGTATGATTCTATATGGGTGATTGTTGATAGATTGACTAAGTCCGCTCATTTTATTCCCGTCAAATCTGCATTTTCGGCGGAGGATTATGCGAAGATCTTCATAGATGAGATTGTGTGTCACCATGGTATTCCGTTATCCATTATTTCGGATCGGGGTGCACAATTCACATCTAAATTTTGGAAGTCTTTTCAAGAAGGTTTGAGTACTAAAGTGAAATTGAGTACCCCTTTTCATCCTCAAACGGATGGTCAAGCGGAATGCACAATTCAAACCCTTGATGATATGCTTAGATCTTGCATCATTGATTTTAAGGGAAGTTGGGATAAGCACTTGCCGTTGGTGGAGTTGGCATATAATAATAGTTTTCATTCGTCCATCTCCATGGACCCTATGAATC
Organism: Solanum sitiens; assembly: GCA_016801875.1. NCBI lineage: Eukaryota > Viridiplantae > Streptophyta > Magnoliopsida > Solanales > Solanaceae > Solanum > Solanum sitiens. The sequence continues at coordinate 792,377 of JABWTJ010000250.1, forward strand.
CTTGTATGGTAGGAGGTGTAGGTCTCCTATAGGATGATTTGAAGTTGGTGAACCATAGATCTTTGGTCCCGACTTGATTAATAGGACCTTGGAGAATGTGCATATCATAAAGAACAGGTTGCAAACAACCTATAGTCGACAAAAGTCCTATGCCGACAATAGGAGAAGGGATTTGGAGTTTGAAGAGGTTGAAATGGTGTATTTAAAAATTTCACCTATGAAGGGGGTGGTAAGGTTTGGCAAGAAAGGGAAGTTGAGCCCTCGTTACGTGGGCCCTTATGAGATTTTGGAAAGGGTTGGTAAAGTTGCTTATCTCTTAAAACTACCTAACGATTTAGCTTCGGTTCATCCGGTTTTTCATGTCTCTATGTTGAAGAAGTGTGTCGGGGATCCTGAGTCTATTCTTCCGATTGAAGGTCTTACGAGGAGGCTCCGATTCGGATCCTTGATTGGCAAGTGAAAAGGTTGAGGAACAAAGAGGTGGTTTCCGTAAAAGTGTTATGGAAGAACCACCTAGTTGAGGGTGCAACATGGGAGGCCGAGGCCGACATGAAAACCCGTTATCCTCATCTTTTTGATGTTTAAGGTTAGTAAATCTTTCTAATGAATAATTGTGTTAGATATTGTGAATCCTTGATGTTTTGGTGAAGTTTCTTCAAAAATCTTAGTTTTGGAGACTTCACAATGAAGTCACTGTAAGGTGGCCTTAAACAATAATTTGAAATTTGTCTTGCTTCTTGCATATTTGAGTCAAGTCGTGTATTATGATATAGTGGATCCTTGTGGATGTTATATTAAGCATATTGATAAGATGAACTTTGTGCTAATTGACTTGTGTATCAAATGATTGAGCTCATGTGTGTTGTGAGTAGAAAGTATCTCATGAGGAAACTTTCAGCTTATGTGTGATAAATTGATGTTTTGAAGTGTTTTATTGAAATGATATGATTCACGCTAATTGAATATTGTGAATTGGTTGAGCTGCTAGTCTTGAGTCTATTCCCTCATTTAAAGAGTGTTTAGTGTCATTCGGGGACGAATGTTCCTAATGGGGGGGGGGATAATGTAACATTTCAGAATCCCAAAGTCATGTGGTAAGACTTAAACAGGATCATTCTAGACCATTGTTACTAGCCAAATTAGGCGTTTATAGAGTCGTTGAAGTGTTTTGGAACCAAAACGTTCAAGAAAGTCCATGACGTCCGAAAAGTTGGTTCATGAAAGGGCTAGAGTGTTGTTTTAGTTTGACCAAGTTAAAGAGTCGGAATTGAGTAAAAGTTTGTAACAATAGGTGTAACATATAGTGCGGGATGGTTTCAGTATGGAAAAGTCAGGGTACGACTCCCCGGGGACCAACCAAGGGCCCTCAAGAAGGACCCTTATGGCAGAATGCCTCGACGGATGGCATGACGGGGCATCGAGGCCACCGTCGTGCCACCCTTACTCTCTTGGTCAGGAACCCTTGCCTGCACAGTCTCTGACCGAGACGACGGAAGTGCAGGACGGAGGAAGGGCAATTCGTCACGCCCACGACGGCCCATCGACGGGGTGTCGTCGTGGAGGGTCTGTCATGTTTTCGGAACTTAGCCTCTAGTTCAATTATTTTATTAAGTGTCTTAGGGGTAATTAGGGGTTAAGGGAAGACTAATTAAGTTGACTTAATCCCCCTATAAATACCCCAACCCTCATTAGCCTAAACACAATTCTCTAAACAAACTCTCTTTCTTCTCTCTACTTTCTCTCTCTATTGGAAGACTCCATTGGAGGATAGCTTGGGAGGATCATTGGGGGCTGGTTTAGCACGAAATCACAATCAAAACGTCATCAAACCTGAAGATATGGGATCTATTCACCTTTGAGATTCTTTCCTCAAAGGGCTCCTTCAAAGATTTTCCAAAAGTTGAGTTTCGTATGGGTTTCATTCAATTTAAAATTTGATGTCATGAATTGAGTTGTTCATGTATTCTTTGGGTAATAATGAGTAAATTATCATGTATTCTAACTTGATTATCATGAATTGATGTGGTTTGATTTAGATTGTAGATGATGACACTTAACCCTTAACCCTAGGTATAAGATTAATGTGAATTTCGGTTGGATTGATGTAATTGATATAATTATTGTTTAAATCATCTTTAATGATTGTTATTACATTGATCATGCATTTATTGTGATGAATTGAAGTCCTTCATGCTAATTCTTGAGCATTGAATTTAGGGAAAGAAGATAGACTTAGATGTCATGTTATCAACCTTTGATTTAGTATTGAATTATGGCGTAGTGACTCTTCTAAATTAGTTCATATATTGATTGTTGAATTAAATTAGTGTGATGATCCAAAATGGGTTGGTCTAAGGGTTGATGGTAAGGCCCTTTTATTGGTGAACTATGGAGGAGTATTGGTATGTCTTGATGCGTCCTAATTCCTATCTCAATTGTGGTTAATTGTCATCTAGATTATGATATTGTCTTGAAGTGTACCTTGTTTAAGGTGATAGGTTTGTATGATGATTGAATTGGAATGTTTTAGGTTTGGTTGTGAGGTTGCCTAGGAGTACATGTTATAGGGAAGTTGTTATGTAAACATGTGCCCTATTATGGTGTGAGGTGCAAGGGTCAACTTCACTTAAGTGAATTGTGAATCAAAAGGACTATTTCCTATACAATTCTTCTTTGAGCTATGATGATGAATGTACAAGGGCTTGACCCTATTATCTAACTAAGTTGAGATGATTAATAAAGTTTAAAGACTTCTCTATAAGGGGACTTAGCTTAGCACCGAGTGAACTTGACAACGGGAGGTGATGACTTATCCATGAAAGGAAAGATTCATCCTAAAGTTGCCCATGTGATGTGAACTCCCTTGTTTATGGGATATGTCATTTAAGGGATTCACATGAGGAGCGGCCCACTTTACCAAACGGTATAAATAGGGATATCTACCTCTTAGTTCCTGAACTATGTTGCCACCATAGGATACTAGCTAGTGGATCCACCTAGATAGCTACGTTTACGTTAGGTTCTACCTTGGCCGGTAGACCACCTTCCATCGGTGTAAGGTTTCATGACACCGGATTCCACACTTAGCTCATGTGGTCTATGTCAGTTAAGGCAAGAGTTCCCTTAACTAAAATGAATGAATAAGATATAGACTAATTGAAGTGACTTGAGAGGTTTGACTTTAGCTTAGGTAGGGGTATGGGACTCTACCTACGCCTTGCACTAGTTTGCCTTGATAGGAGCTTTGAGAAATCAATAATATGTATGTAAATGATTTTGTACGTTGAATAATATACTTATGAGTATGAAGTTGATACCCATTGTTGAAGAAGAATGTTTCATGAAATGGGAGAGTAGGTTAGGTAAGGTTAATTGCTAATTGTAGTCTTGGTAGGTTACTTGGCTGAGTAAGAGACATGGGAATTTACTTGATCATTGCACTTGTGACTTTATGAAGGTTATAGTTAGTTTGCTTTGCTTTGCTATGCTTCACTCGTATACATGTTTTATAAGGATTTTTCTTAAATGTCCTTTTCTAAGTATATTTTTGATTGGTAATTGTATATATGGTTCCATACTTAGTACATGTGGAGTACTAACCCCATTCCTTTCCCTTTTCCCAAACATTTTAGGTTCCGGTCGTTGAATTTGCTTCGAGGAGTTTGGAAGGAAGACTTGGATATCTTATCATCCAAGTGGTAGGTCCTCACTCTCCCGAGGGCGTTGCCGACATCTTACTCCTATGTCACTTAGTTACTATAGTTCCGTATTGACTCTATTAATCATTTGAGACGATATTTTATATAGCCTATATGTGGCTTCTTGTATTGATGTAGGGCTTTGCCCGATATTTATTGTCTTTGATTGATGGTTATCAGATGAGATGGATTTTATGACTATTATGTCTTTTACTATATAAATGGGTGAAATAAAAGTAGAAGACTATGTAATCTTCGTATATGAACAAGTCTATGTATACTTGATATAAATACGATTATGTGTATGTAGAGGTCTATGTAAACCTCCGAGTAGATATAGATAAAAAGTTTTAAATTCCTTCACATTTTTAATCAATGAATGCTATGACGAGGCTAAGGGGCTTGTCTTAGTCCTCAAAGAGGACGACGACACCAGTTACGTCTAGGGGGGTAAAACCGGATGTGACACCAATGACCTAAATCACGACGATGTCGAAGTCTAGTGCAAGATGGAGATGAACTCTACCAATGGGAGAATCGCTGACCTTATCGCTGATTCTGACTAACGTCGTCGAACGATCCATTGCAACGCAAAATTTAAAAATTATAAATACTATTTGTAGCTTTTATTTGAAGACATGTTATTAGATAAGTTGTGTGGAACAATTTTATTTTTTGTCTAAGAATATTACTTTGATGCTTTCACTATCAAGTTTGAGAGGGTTTTGAAGAGAGAAGAAAAAAAGGGTTTCATCTTCCCCAACTTGGAAGTGGGTCTTTTGATTTCCTCACTCTTTTCCAAAATTAAGACATAAATCTTCATGCCCAATATAATAATATCATTGAAGGTATAAATTTCTATTTATTGAAGGTATAAATTTCTATCTAGGGGTGTGATTTAGCATATACGGGTTAGTATTATTGTTGTTGGATCTTGCTTGCTGATATATTAAATATAGTTTAATATTATTTCGTCAAGTAGTTGTGCTTTAATCTAAAAGATTTGTCATTGCAAAGAAAACTTAACCCGTATGTTTTTGTCTTGCTGGAGAGAGAAGTCGCGAAACCATGACGATTATATTGATGTCTGTAATATCTCAAAAATGAATTAAGTAAACTAGAGCCTAACATTGTTATCGTGATGGTCTAATGTCCTAAATAAGTCTATTATATGGTATTGAGGCAGTAGCTAAGAGTTTAGGTGCATTGCAAGTCAAACGTCAAGGGACGACTAAGACATTGGACGGCTAAGTCACCTAAGTGCCTCATATATGGTTCTATGTGTTTATGTGTGATTCATGATATTGTAAGGTCCTTAAATGATTTAATATGACGTATACATTCAGTGTGCTTTTGTGAAGTTTGGAAGTCAAACGCTCAAGAACGTACATGACGTTCGAAAGATGTGCCTTGAAATGACCTTGTGTGTCTAGGCATGTTTCGTTCAGTTCTACGTGTTCCTTTTGGGTGAAATTCATGTGAGAGGTCCTAGAATCATATACGGTCATGTTTGGGTTGGAAAATTCTAGGCAAATATCCCCAAGAACCATCCAAGGGTCCTTGAGGAAGGACCAAAAGTTTGTGCCAAGGCTGCCCAAGACACCCTAAACAACGGAGGCAATCGACGCTCAATGGGACAACCGACAGCCCGTTGTTTGGGTATAGTAAATTGGGACCTATACTGAGAGAGAAGAGACCAATGTTGAGTCTCTTAACCAATCAATGGAAGGACATGATGGTCCATTTGTGGAGAAATGGTCCGTCGACTGCCCAACCGTCGATGGTGCTGGTCCTTGCGCAGGTTCACTTTCAAGTGAGGGGTGAAGTTGTAATTTCACCCCACTTCCAAATAAGAGGTTTGGGCATACCTAAGGATCTTTTGGGTGTTTTTAGATGTGTTTATAAGTTTTTAACACATAGAAGATTTCATTCTTCAAAATCAAAACCCCAAAATCCCTTAGAAATTCCTTAAGACTCCATTGAAGCCAATACTCAAGGAGGAGCTTCGATTGGTGATTTGAGTGGATATTCTTCATCAATTTGAAGGATTATATTAATTGAGGTATGGTTTTTGATCCTTGAAACTCGTTTCATCAAGGAGCCTAACTTTCAAAGATGTTTTCTATATTTTTCAAAGATAAACTTGACCTATTTCAAGATTTACCATGGGTTCTTGCATTAATGTCTTTTAATCATTGTTTTCTTATTTAATTGTTGTTATTAAGATGATATTAACTTAATTAACCTATGAACACTTGTAATTGATGAACCCTAGTTTTGTTACTTGATATTGTTCTAATGCTTATGAATTAATGTGTAGTTTCTTATGAGCTTTCTAATGATGTAATTATTGTATTTAATTGATATCTAACTGGTCTTAGATTGATAAATATATATTGAATTTACTTAGATTTCATTGAGAATTATAGTTTATGTATTGAATTGATGTTCATGGCCATGGGTAAGGGCCTTATGATATTGAATTGGATGATTTAGAAATGGATTGAAGTGTTGAGTATGAAGTGGTGGTACGCTGACCTATTTCCCATTATTTAATGTTAATTAGACCTAAATTATGTTGTGATTGGTTTGGTCCACTTATGGTGGCAGTGTTATGTGAATTGTTGTGGCCGTGTCGGCGTTATTTTAAGTATCTTTATGATCATGGCCTTGTCGGCACTACTTGAAGTAATGTGATGATTTGTGTAGTTGATTATGTGATGTATGATCAAATCTACCTATATGTGAGTTAATGTGAAAGTATGTGTTATTCTATTGATGCAATTTAGGTAATCATGTTAGACTAATGATTATGCGTTGTGTGCAGTCTTAGAGTTGAATGCGTGATTGTTCCTAATTTGCTATATTAGTGTATGATGACTATGTTGATGATGATTTAGTAGTGTATAGAATGACTTTAAGATGATAATGGTTGTTCCTATAAGCTTCTTGAATAACATGTAATATGTGCTAAAGTGAAGTATGTTGTGTCTTGTTTAGGTAGACTTTTGTCCCTTACTTGATGCATGTATGAATGTGAATATGTGATGTCTTGACTTAGGAATCTAATGCATCTTAGTCTAGTATGTATGAATATTAGGTGAGACCTTGAATGACGATAAGAGGGTCCTTTATGTGAAACCTTGAACCTAGTGGTAAGGTTATGAAACTTGAAGTCGAAAGTCGTAATGGTATCCTTCATGTAATGTAATGATGGACTTAAGGTTGATTGGCTTGAACGGCATCATATCAAACCTTAGGAAAGTCATAATGATCTTCTTGTCGCCATTGTAAGACAGCCCCTAGAGGACCTCTTTGGTAGGGTAAATGTAATGGGGTTATGAACTTGATATGGAACCACTTTGTATGATCCTTAGTGTGAATTAATCTATAGGAACGAAGGCTTGCACCGAGTGAGTATGGAAAGGGAAGTAGTTCTAGTTAAAGTATGAGGCTAGAATACAAAGTAAGTCCTTCATATTCCTTAACCATGTGCCTACATGGTATGTGTCAAGGTTCTATCATTTACAAGTAGAACAACATCATCGAAGTAAGATAGAATTCCGGATTACATGTTTTGCTACCATGGTCTATGTCAGTTATTGCCTATTCTCATCATGTGGGATACCTATTAGCATTAGAGAAGTTCTATGAGGTTTAGGTGGTGGTATGGGACGCTATCTAGATATTGCACAATAGGCTTTAAAGGTGTTAGTAAGAGTCCCTAGGTCTTCTCCAAGACCATTACTTGAATGTCCTTTATGTGATGAATGTCTCTTAAATGAATTAAGTAATGTAATGACTTATGTTAGCAACTATGTAAATGAATGAGTACCTAATCAAAAGTAACTTAAGGATACCTTAGTAGAAGTGTGAACAGGGCATATGAGATGATCTCTTCATGTTTTATCTATGGAAGTCTTGAGAATCACTCTAGTTAGGGAAGTGTGTTGTTATGTTTGACATGATCTAAACTTAGGAAGTCTTAAGAATTATTTAGGTAACCTTGAAGAGGGTGTATGGGCGTTCTCTTCTAGGAGTACTTAAGTAAGTGTTTTGATAGCCTTAGTAATGAGAATTGTCATATCTTATATGTTTTGTATGTTGGTGTATTGTAAATGTGTCTCATTATAAGTAGCCTTGAGGATCGTTTAGGCACACATAGAGAGGGTGTATGAGCGGTCTCTCTTTGTGTGACTTAAGTGAGTCTTAGGATAGCTTTAGTGAGAAGACTACATGCTAGAAAGTCTTTAAAAGGAAGTGAAAGCACTACACTGTTACAGAAGCAACTCACTGTACAATGAATATAGGTCTGTGTAATGTGCCTCTTTAAAATGTGTTAAATTGTTTAAATGTTATTATGTTATTCTAAGTTGATAAATGTTGTTCTTATGATTATATTTTGATATTTAAATAAAAATATGCATATTCCAAATGAATGTCCGTCTTTAGGATTTTTATGCATAATGCCATACTTAGTACATGTGGTTGTACTAATTCCATGTTTTTATCTATCTCTATAGTTTTTGTTAGGTGAGGAGCATTTGGAAAGAAAGACTTGGAATAGAAGATCGTTCAAGTGAAGTTGAAGTATGTCCTTATTTGACTTGAGGGCATATATGTCTTTTATGTTTCTTTTATGAAGTATTGTCAGACTTAGTAGTACTATATTTTTTCTAATTCGTATGGGCCGTTTCCCAAGTACTCTTATGTCTAAGATTGATGAGATTGAAACTTAGTATTTCCTATTACTTTTATATGAAAGAGTTTTTAAAGACTATGATATGTTTTGTGAAAAGTTTTAATTCCGCACTACTTTTCACTATGTATATTCGATGAATGATATTAAAGGCTTGTATAAGACCTCCGAGAGGTACAGTTTGCCGGTTACAATCTGAGATTGTGCCCTAACTTCTAGGGTGTGGTCTTGGATGTGAAAATCTTGGTATCAGAGCATAGATTGGTGAAAGTAGTCTTAGGAATCAAAAAGACTCATCAAGTCACGTCTAGAAGAGTCTTGACCATCGGTGTGAGTCGCGACACATCTATGGATGAGAGGCTATAGGATGATATAGTATTCCTTGTTTTATACTTCTATGTCATGCGGTAGAGTAAATGTTATGTGTATCCTTCTTAACGTGTTTCCTTGTGTTTGTAGGAGATGAATACTAGAAGGATGGCCGCTAGAAGGTTGGAAGAGGAAAGGGTGAATGAGGAAGTTCCTCCTCAAGTTGAGCAAGTTGAGCAAGTTTATCAAGATGGGCAAGGAGTCCAAGGTGCTCAAGGTGCTCAAGTTCCTCCCCAAGGTGATCATGTCCCTAATGTGGAAGGAGGTAATGAGGTTCCGGTGGTTCTTCCGGAGTCGTCTAATAGTGTGATTGGAGAGGCTTTACTTGCTTCAGCCCGAGCCATGACTACTCAAGTGAATTTGAGTATGGAGCCTAGGGTTGTTGAGAGCACTATCACATCTAGGTTAAGGGACTTTGTGAGGATGAATCCTCTGATCTTTCTTGGCTTTAAGGTAGGTGAAGATCCCCAAGAGTTCCATGATGTTGTGTACAAGGTATTGAGTGCTATGGGGATTACATCTAGGGAGAAGGCGGAGTTGGCTTCGTATCAATTGAGGGATGTTTCTCAAATTTGGTACACTAAATTGAAGGATAATAGGCCGGTGGAGTCGGATCCTATTGAGTGGGAAGAATTTAAGTAAGCTTTTCTAGGTAAGTACTTTCCCCGTGAGAGGAGAGAGGTTAAGGTAGAGGAGTTTATCAATATCAAGCAAGCCAATATGAGTGTTGAGGAGTACTCTTTGAAGTTCTCAATATTGTCTAGATATAAACCGTCCCTAGTGTCTAATCTAAGGGATGAGATGAGTCATTTTGTGACCGGGGTCGCCGCCTTAGTGAAGGAAGAATGCCGTACGGCTATGCTACATGATGATATGACCTTATCTAGACTCATGGTGTATGCACAATCAATTGAAGAGTCAAAACTTAGGAGAATTTCAAGAAACTTGAAAAGAACTGATGCAAGTGACCAAGGGCAACCTAGGTTCGAAAAGTGAGCTCAAATTCAAGATAGACCTAGTGCTCCTAAGGTGAAGTTTGAGAAAGGAGGTGGTTCTCAAAATGGCAAACCTACATCTTTCACTTGTGGCAAAAAATATTATGGTGAGTGTCTATTGGGTATCGGGAGTTGTTTTGGATGGTGAAAAGATGGACACAAAGTGAGATTGTCCTAATAGAGATGGTAAGAAGGCTGCCTCTAATGTTCCAAAGGATGATGCTCCAACAAAGAGGAGTTTCTATGCACTCCGTACTATAGGATAGAAGCGGGATCAGATTTATGATGATGTTGGTAAGTCTTATTTTTCTTCTTGTCATATGGGTTCCTTCTAAGTGGGGGAGTATGGCTAGATAGATGTGCTAGTTTATTGCTTTTGCATGGTGTTTAGGAGTTTGGTTGAAATTGAATTTCAATAAATTCTTGCATTGTGTATTTAGTAAATCCATGATTATGTTGTAAAAGGTGTTTGTATTATGTTACCTTGCATATTAGCATGTCTATATAAGGAATTGCCTAAAAGTTGCATTTTTGAAAAAAATTGCTAAAATAGTGGTAAGGTACTGTCTGCTCACTGTAACATTTTGCAAAAATTGTTTATGCTTTGGTCTAAAATTGTTGTAATGTGGTTATAACTGATGTATATGAGTATGATAATTAATATAAAATGAGTTTGTGCTATTTGGAATGAAGGATGTGAGTTTTGTAGCATGATGCCTTATAGAATTTATTCTAAATTTCTTGTTGTGTTGTGATTCTCTTTATTATGTGAAATTGATGTTTTCTTCTTGATAATGTGTTGAATGGTTTGTTTTTGAGCTCCTAGTTGAATATCTACTCTTGGAAGTGTTCGGAGAGTGGCAAGTGTGATCCGTGGAGGAATGTTGTCCAAGTGGGGAAGAATGTAACATCCCGAAAATGAATTAGGTGAACTAGAGCCTAACATTGTTTTCGTGATGGTATAAGGTCCTAAATAAGTCTATTATATGGTATTGAGGCAGTAGCTGAGAGTTTAGGTGCATTGGAAGTCAAACGTCAAGGGACGACTATGACGTTCGACGAGAAAGTCACCTAAGTCCCTCATATGTGTTTCTATGTGTTTATGTGTTATTCCTGGGGTTTTAAGGTCCTTAAATGAGTTAATATGATTTATAAAGTTAGTGTTCCAAGTTTCGTGAAGTTTGGAGGTCAAACGCTCAAGAACGTCCATGACGTTCGAAAGATGTGCCTTGAAATGACCTTTTGTGTCTAGGCATGTTTCGTTGAGTTTTACGTGTTCATTTTGGGTGAAATTCATGTGAGAGGTCCTAGATTCATATACTGTCATATTTGGGTTTGAAACGTCCGGGAAAATATTCCCAAGGACCATCCAAGGGTCCTTGAGGAAGGACCCAAAGTTGGTGCCAAGGCTGCCCAAGACAGCCAAAACCACGTAGGCAATCAACACCCAGTGGGTCAATCGACGCCCCTTTGGTTGGGTCTCATCGATTGGGACTTTGACTGGGAGATAAGAGACCAATGTTGTGTCTCATAACCAATCAACGGAATGACAGGACGGTCCGTATATGGACAAACGGTCCGTCGACTGCCTAACCGCCGATGGTGCTGGTCCCTGCGCAGGTTCACTGTCAAGAGAGGGTGAACTTGTAATTTCACCCCACTTCAAAATAAGAGGTTTGGAGGTTCACTAAGGGTATTTTGGGTATTTTAAATGTGTTTATAAGTCTTTAACACTTAGAAGATTTCATTCTTCAAAATAAAAACCCCAAAATCCCGTAGAAATTCCTTAAGACTACATTGAAGCCAAAACTCAAGGAGGAGCTTGGATTGGTGATTTGAGTGGAGAATCTTCATAAAATTTAAGCATTAGCTTAATTGAGGTATGGTTTTTGATCCTTGAAACTCATTTCATCAAGGAGCCCAACTTTCAAAGATGTTTTATAATGTTTTCAAAGACTAACTTTACCTATTTCATGATCTACCATGGGTTCTTGCGTTAATGGTTTTTAATCATTGTTTCGTGATTGAATTGTTGTTATTAACATGATCTTAACTTAATTAACCTATTAACCCATGTAATTGATAAACACTAGTTTTTCACTAATTATGGGTTACTTGATATTGGTCTAATGTTTATGAATAAATGTGTTGTTTCTTATGGGCTTTCTAATGATGTAAGAATTGTATTCAATTGATATCTAATTGGTCTTAGATTGATAAATTTATATTGAATTTACTTAGATTTCTTTGAGAATTATAGTTTATGTATTGAATTGATGTTCATGGCCATGGGTAAGGGCCTTATGATATTGAATTGGATGATTTGGCATTGGATTGAAGTTTTGAGCATGAAGTGGTGGTACGCTGACCTATTTCCCTTTATTTAATATTTATTAGACTTTAATTATGTTTTGATTGGTTTTGTCCACTTATGGTGGCGGCGTTATGTGAGTTGATGTGGCCTTGTCGGTGTTATTTTAAGTATATTGATTATCATGACGTTGTCGGCACTACTTGAAGTAATGTGATGATTTGTGTAGTTTATTATGTGATGTATGATTATATCTACCTATATGCGGAGTAATGTGAAAGTATGTGCTATTCTATTGATGCTATTTAGGTAATCATGTTAGACTAATTACTATGTGTTATGTGTAGTCTTAGAGTTGAATGCATGATTGTTCCTAATTGACTATATGAGTCTATGATGACTATGTTGATGATGATATAGTAGTGTATAGAATGACTTTAAGATGATAATGGTTGTTCCTATGAGCTTCTTGAATAACATGTAATATGTGCTAAAGTGAAGTATGTTGTGTCCTGTTTAGGTAGACTTGTGTCCCTTACTTGATGCATGTATGAATGTGTATATATGATGTCTTAAATTAGGAAGGTAAAGAGTCTTAGTCTTGAATGTATGAATGTTAGGTGAGACCTTGAATGATCATAAGAGGGTCCTTTATGTGAAACCTTGAACCTAGTTGTAAGGTTATGAAAATTAAAGTGGAAAATCGTAATGGTATCCTTCATGTAATATAATGATGGACATAAGGTTGATTGGCTTGAACGGAATCATATAAAACCTTAAGAAGTCATAATGAGCTTATTGTCGCAATTGTAAGGCATCCCCTCGAGGACCTCTTTGGTAGGGTAAATGTAATGGGGTTATGAACTTGATATGGGATGCCTTTGTATGAACCTTAGTGTGTATTAATATATGAGAACGAAGGATAGCACCGAGTGAGTATGGCAAGGGAAGTAGTTCTACATAAACTATAAGGATAGAATACAAAGTAAGTCCTTCATATTCCTTAACCATGTACCTACATCGGATGTGTCAAAGTTCTACCATTGGCAAGTAGAACAACCTCATCGGAGTAGGATATAACTTCGAATTCAATTGTTTGCTACCATGGTCTATGTCGGTTATTGCCTACTCTCATAATGTGGGATACCTATTAGCATTAGAGAATTTCTATGAGGTTTAGGTGGTGGTATGGGATGGTATCTAGATATTGCACAATAGGCTTTGAAGGTGTTAGTAAGAGTCACTAGGTCTTCTCCAAGAACATTACTTGAATGTCCTTAATGTGATGAATGTCTCTTAAATGAATTGACTAATGTATTGACTTATGTTAGTAAGTATGTAAATGAATGAGTACCTAATCTAATGTGACTTAAGGATTCCTTATTTAAAGTGTGAGAGGGCATATGGGATGATCTCTTCATGTTTTATCTATGGAAGTCTTGAGAATGACTCTAGTTAGGGAAGTTGGTTGTTATGTTTGACATGATCTAAACTTAGGGAGCCTTAAGGATTATTTAGGTAACCTTGAAGAGAGTGTATGGGCGTTCTCTTCTAGGAGTACTTAAGTAAGTCTTTTGATAGCCTTAGTAAAGAGAATTGTCATATCTTATATGTTTTGTATGTTGGTGTATTGTAAGTGTGTATGTGTCTCATTATTAGTAGCCTTGACGATTGTTTAGGCACACATAGAGAGGGTGTATGGGCGGTCTCTATTTGTGTGACTTAAGTGAGCCTTAGGGTAGCTTTAGTGAGAAGTCTACATGCTAGAAAGTCTTAAAAAGGAAGTGAAAGAACTACACTGTTACAGTGAAGCAACTCACTGTAGAGTGAATATAGGTCACTGTAATGCGCCTCTTTAAAATGTGTTAAATTGTTTAAATGTTATATTATGTGATTCTAAGTTGATAAATGTTGTTCTTATGATTATATTATGATATTTAAACGAAAATATGCATATTTCCAATAAATGTCTGCGTTCATTATTTTTATGCATTATGACATACTTAGTATATGTGGTTGTACTAATTCCATGCTTTTATCTATATCTATAGTTGTTTGTAGGTGAGGAGCATTTGGGAAGCAAGACTTGTATTAGAAGATCGTTCAAGTGAAGTTGAAGTATGTCCTCATTTGACTCGAGGGCAAATATGTCTTTTATGTTTCTTTTATGAGGTATTGTAATGGAGTTAGTAGTACTATATTTTCTAATTCGTATGGGCCGTGTCCCAAGTACTCTTATGTCTAAGATTGATGAGATTGAGACTTATTATTTCCTATTATTTTTATATGAAAGAGTTTTTAAATACTATGATATGTTTTGTGAAATGTATTAATTCCGCACTAATTTTCACTATGTATATGTGATGAATGATATGAAAGGGCTTGTATAAGACATCCGAAAGATCGAGTATGCCGGTTACAATCCAAGATTGTTCCCTAACTTCTAGGGTGTGGTCTTGGGATGTGACAATTGCCTAAGGATTATGTCGGCATGGGTTTTAGCCATATAGGGTGAGCCCTAGTCCCATATCCTAACAAAAAGCTAGAGATAGTTAATGGGGTAAGGTGTAGGTTAGTCGTCATGCGTAAAATAGGTGTTCGAGACGAATCCATTGAATGACGCTAAGTTTCTCGAGAGAGAACTTATTTCGGATTAAAGCTTAGCCTAGTAACTATTATTTGATAAATATTCTATAGAAAACATGTAATCAATAATCTAGATCATATTTTTATCACACCCCAATAATTCCCCACTCATACTTGACTTTCTTTGCATTTTACTGTTTTTATTTGATTTTTTGAGAAAATTAAAAAAATGATATTTCACCGTTTTGTGTCACTTTCTTTAATTTATTATACTTTTACTCAGAAAATTCTTTACCTACGACTAATTATAATGGTATTCTAGTTAGTTTCTAATTCTAATAACCGGTCCCATGGGACACAAAACCAACGGTAATGTGGGATACTATATTAGCGACGATCGTAGACACTTAAATCAAAATTAGTGTCGTTGGTCTCGATAAGCATCAAACATGATTCTACTTCGTAATCAAATTCTTTATCGTATCAATTTCTATGGGATCAACTCCAACTCTTAGTTGGGTTTGCAATTATCAGTGACCGCCTACTTTAAGAATTAGATTAAGTGTAGTTAAGTGTTACAAAAAATGGCGTTGGGTATGTACTTATTACCGATCGTTAAATTTAGAATCAGATAAAGTGTATTTAAGCGTTATAAAAATGGCCCTACTGCTAGCGAGTGGTGTTAAGAATTCTTTTAGTTAAGTTTAGTTGTGAAATGAGTTTATTTTACTTGACTCATTTTATTTGTGTTCTTTAATGCCCGATCTTAAACAAGTGAATAGATGAGTGTTACTGGGAGAAATGCCAGCTATGTTGGAAACAATGATGAAATCTATAATATTCATGATGTCAATGAAGATCAGATAGGAAGTGTGGGTGCTATTAGATTGCCTCTGATTGTGGGTAATGCAATGTTTTATGTGACCAGCACTATGTTGTAGACTTTGCAACTGAAGGGTCTCCTTGGTGGTTTTGCTAATGAGGACCCTCAGAACCATAACTAAAACAATGTGGATGTGTGTGAGCCATTTTCTTTCAAGAACATCACTTATAAGTCGGCCCGACTTTGTTTGTTTCCCTTTTCTCTAATGAGGAATGCAACAAAATGGTTGTCTAACATAGCAAGGAAATCAATTAATTCTTTGGAGGAGCTTAGTGATATGTTTTATTTATGTTTATTCCCTCCCGCGAAGATGGTTAAGTTGAGAGATAATATTCAGAACTTTAAGAGAATTGATGTTAAACATATACACGAGATATGGTTGAGGTTCCAAAAGTTCCTGCTCCAATGTCAAACTCATTGTCTACCAAAAAATATGTTGTTACAATATTTCTATTGGAGACTTAACTCAGACAAAAAAGGTGTGGCAGACTGGCTCTTTCATAGACTAATGATGCAATAACTGTTTGACATAGGATCAACCCCTCTTAATGAGATAAAAAACACTAATCGTCCTTGGTAGACTAGAAAAGATTAGGGGTCTCCTTTGAAATTTGGTATGATAAAGGAATAAATGGAAAAGAATCAACAACGAGATGTTAACATGGACAAGATGATAAACCTAATGAACCTATTGACGAAACATGTAATATGAAGTGGTTCTATGTTTCTGAATGTGGTCGTAGTTAGTGGAGTTGATCCTGATGATGCTCACATTGAAACTATGCACAATAAAGAAACACATTTTTTAGCATATTAGCGTGGAAGATTTCTTCCGAACAATACAAGATCGGATGGAAATCAATGTTGGAAGAGAGATTGTGTTGATTGTTCTAGAGACCGAGATAGAGGATTGTGTTACCATGGTACTAACTGTAGGGAGAGGGATGACAACAAAGAATAATATGTGCCTACGTATGAACGCGAAAAGTTATAAGAGCCAAGGGCTGAATCTTAAAACTTTTTCACCAAATATATGCTTGTTTGCATTTTCAACCAAGTGGAAGGATAAGAAAATGCGCTAATAATTTTTTAAATATGACGTCTATTCTCTGTACCAAATAATTACTTCACACTCAGGATCTATAAATCTTCTGGAAACATAGATAGGTCAAATCTTGACTCATTTAAATCCAAGACCAAAATGAGGTTTACTGAATGATAACATGGTTAAACAAAAGAATAAAGCTTGAAAGTGTATCATCATCATGCCACGGGATAAAATAAGGCATTTCTTGGGAGGTAACCCAAGCATTTGTTTTTACTTATATTGTTTGAATATCAGTTGTTAGATGTGAAGGTTGAAAATTCAAAAATAAGTAAAAAGGTGCAATTTGGCAAGCTAAATTACCACATGGCAAATCAACCAGAGGGTCAGCGAGCCTTATACGAATCACTTGTTTGACAAAACACAGGATTCGTGTTCTTGAAATTTTTGCCGGAAAATGTACCATTTGGTGTGTCACTTAAAGTGTCATAGACATAAGTGGGTACAACCAATTTGGGCATGAACATAAGGGTCAAAAGTAATTCTAATTGTTTTAAATACAAAACTCCCTTTTATTTATCATTTTCGACTCTTGCACTATTACCCTATCAATTTAGATTATATTTTTCTTAAGTATTTCACGTGGGTGTCATTGGTTTGTTAATTTCAGTTTTGCTTTCGTATTTGTTTGCCTTAGTCTTCTATTTAACTACTTCTTAGGTTGGAGTACTAATTACTTTGATTTCTCGCCATTATCCTATGTATGATCATATATTTGTTAGATATATTGTATGAACTTGTGAATTATGTTGATTTTCAATAGGCTATTGTTTATTGTGTTAAATTTCTGTTAAATCTTCTACATTTTGAATTATTTGTTTAAATTGCAAGTGTGTGGTGTAGAATGTTTTTTTTTTAGGTGAAGTGTGAGTAACTTGAATTGTATCAGACAGCTGAATTTTCCAAATGATAGAGTGGGACACATAATTCATAATGGAAAAACATACTTATTAATTGATTTTAGATAAATGGGGGAAGTTTGAGTATGTTGGGATGGTAGTGATATTAGTTAGGTGTTATTTTCATAGAATATGACTTGGATTTTGTTCTTCTTGGTTGTGCAAGAATAGTTGGAATTCGGGGTAGAAATCTGGCACAAGAGGTGTTCGGTGTGCATTCGACTGACTCGGCGTATCACCAACAAGCCCTTTGTATCACCCTTTTCTGTTAAATAGTTGGTAGCCTCTGTAACATTCGACGATACCCATGCGCTATCCATGTTTACTAAGCGACATGCCTAATTACCTTTAAATGGCCATCTTTTTCAACCGAGTTTTATGAATATCATTATGTAAGATTCGGCGAGCTATACTTGACTTGCCTATTGAGTTTTGTGACTCGCCTATCAACCTTGGACATCATTGACTTATTTTGATTTATACGATTTCTGTTCTATTACTTTCGGTGATCCAAGCTCAGTGAATTAGTTCAGCGACTCACCAAACTAGTTGGCGAGTTTTTCTACAATTTTTAAAATTGGGGTTTCACTTACCTGTTTGTGATATATTTGCTTGATATGTCGTGTTTTGCAGTATGGCAAGACCTAATGTTCTCTAAATGAACAAACCACCCCAAAAGGAAGCAACATGAGTTGTTTTTTTTAGGAGGTTGTCCTTCCATGGTCAACATGACCCAAGCTTCCTCTGACATGGAGAAAGTCAACCAGCAAAGGAAGGGACCTAAAAATCCGAGTCTGATGGGACCTTGTTCCAACAACATAGATTTTTAAGATACCCACCTCACAACTTCAGACTGTGATTGTAAGGATAATAAGAGTGTAGATGGCCACCCTTTGTGTCAGATCCAGAGGATTACCAAAATCCTTGCAGAGATATCTTGCCCTTATCGTCAAAGAGATACATGAATCGGCTAGACTCCTAGTCAGTCCAAAACTTTCTTCTCCTCCTCCCCCAACACAAACATCTAAGTAGGAACCACCAATATCCTGGGATTAATAACTTCTAGCTCGTTAGATGAATCGATTGAAGGCTGCTACATTTTGCATTATTTTGGAAGAGAAGAGGTTGTACAATGATGGGTAATTGAAAGTTATCAAGAGTATGAGAGGATGATTTGGGGGATTTTGACTCATTTAGGAATTACTATTCAATGTTTTAGTGTACTATATGTCTATTTTATTCTCTAAAGTTATCATAAAATACTAATTTGCAACAATGAAGTCAAAAGAGGAAGGTAACAGAATAACAACACAAAAAGGAGCAAAAAAATAAAAGAAAAGCAACGTTTGTGCGCGCCAAAGAAACTCGGCGAGTAACCTAGTGAACCTTCAGCGTACCAAAAGATCCATCAGGCTAGCCCATGGACAAGACCAACTCGGCGAGAAAATTTATTATTTGGCGACACGCCAAATGTATCACTGATATCAACCTTGATCGCCTAAAGTTATAAAAGAGACGTGGTGAAAGCCAAGAAATGAAGGTGATATATAGGATAACTTGGAGCATCGCTGACAAGGTCGACGAAGCTCGACTAATTTCTCCGAGTGGACTGTGAAGTTGAAAGAAACATATATATGAAATTTATTAAATATGAAAAAGGAGTTGCCACATCCAATTTTCGGTTTTTGATCCTAAACATTTTAAACATTCTTTTTTACACTTTTTGAGTAGACATTTGTTTGTTTGAGTTTTAGATTTAAATGTAGCATTTGTAGACTTGTTTATTGTTGCAAAACATGACGGA
Organism: Solanum sitiens; assembly: GCA_016801875.1. Lineage (NCBI taxonomy): Eukaryota > Viridiplantae > Streptophyta > Magnoliopsida > Solanales > Solanaceae > Solanum > Solanum sitiens. The sequence continues at coordinate 811,726 of JABWTJ010000250.1, forward strand.
AAACATAGTAGGTAATGACTTCTTTATCTCTATAATGTTTGGATAAAACCCCCAATCTTGGGGGTGCAACGATGTAATTAATCTTTTAGTTTGCTTATAGGTATTTTTACTTATTTCTTTTATTATTGATTTGAAGTGGGTTGAATTAATAGTTGAGTCTTAATTCATGAATTGTAGTTGCAAATACAATTCAAGTTCACCATTCTAAGCTTTCTATAGAAAAAAAGTATTAGAGTTAAAACTATTACCTGATGATTGTAGTGATTGAGTGATTGTATACTTAGCTTGATAAAGGTTGTCTAATTGCATTCCTTCTAATCTAGATTGAAAAGGAAGATTAATTGAGACATTGGATGGTTTATATGTGTTGTGCTTGTTGAGGTTTGAAATATATTGCTTGATCTTGATGGTTAATAGATAAATTACTAATTCGCCTAAATCAAAGCCAATCAACTAAGATTCACGGACTTTTAGTAAATAATAATAACCTTTTTTGTGAAATTGCCATTAAATTTATCACACTCCCAACAATCGCATCTACTTGTTTACTCCTGGTTGTTCGTAGTTGTTAACAGTTCACTCCAATCCCCAATTTGAGATTAATTTTCAACCCCTTGTCATTTACATAATTTGTCATAAGAATGTCTACATTTACAAACAATTGGAACACCATTTTACTTTGTAATCACATAATTTATTGTATCACTCCTTTGTGAAGGACCCCTAACTCTTAATTTGGTCTATACTTGTTAGCGACCGCCTACAATTAAAATCGGATAAAGTGTTGTTGAGCATTATAAAAAATGGAGCCGCTTCTAGGGATTTGTGTTTAGAATTTTATTAATGAAGTTTAGTTGTTAGCTGATATTTTTGTAGTCGAATCATTTTATTTTTGTTCTTTGTTTCTTGGTCTTAAACAAATGAAGAGATGAGTGTTAACAAGAGAAATTCGAGCAAACTTTGGCACAATGATGACATGAGTGACTTTCACCATGTCAATGAAGATCAATTGGGAAGTGTGGGTGCTGTTTGTTTGCCTCTTATATGGGCAATGTGGTGTTTCATCTAACTAGTACTATGTTGTAGTGTTGCAAATGAAGGGTCTCTTTGGAGGTATTGCTATTGAGGATCATCATGACCACATCAAAAACTTTGTGGATGTTAGTTGTCATTGTTCTTTTAACAATATCACTCAGGATTCTGTCTGACTTCATTTGTTTCCCATTTTTCTAAGGGTGGAGGCAACAAAGTGGTTTGCCGATTTACCAAGGGAATGAATTACTTGAGTTTTGGCTTCAATGGAGTTCTAGAGAATTTCATAGAGATTTTGGGGTTTTGATTTGGAAAAATGAATTCATCTAGGTATTTAAGACTTATAGATGTTTAAAATACACAAAATAACCTTAAGTAACCTCCATTTATTTTATTTGGACGTTGAGTGAATTTACCAATTCACCCTTCAACTTAACAGTGAACTGTGCAGGAACACAACCCTCACAGACGACTACCCATCGACGCGGCGTCAGTCCACAAATGAACCTTACTGTAATCCATCGATTGGGTCAGAACCTAGAAAATGGGAACTTAGCTCCCTAGGCTAAGTACCAATAAACGACCTCCACCTACAGGGCGTCAAACAGCCACTGGTCGTCGTTCGCCATCCGTAGGTGGGACTACCTCAAGCAGTTTTGGCCACCAACATGGGTCCTTTATCAAGGACCCTTGGATGATCCTTGGGAACGTTTTCTCGGATGTTTCCGACATGAATATGCTCGTATACAATTTTAGGACCTGCCACATAAATTTCATCGAAAACAAACACATAAAACTCTACAAAATATGCTTAAACACACAAGGTCGTTTCAAGGCAAACCTTTCGAACGTCATGGACTTCTTGGACGTTTGACCTCAAAACTTCATAAAAATTGTCACACTGCCTATATCCACTATTAAAACTCATATAAGTACCTCATAACCTTATGAAACACACATAAAGGCACATAACGACACATGAGACACAAAGTTGACTAGTCGTCGAAAGTCTTGGTTGTCCCTTGACGTTTGACTTCCAATGCACCTAATACTTTATACACAGCCTCATTACCACATTATAGACCATTTTAGGACCTTAGACACTTTTGAAAACCACTTTAGGCTCTAGCTTCACCTAAGTCTTTTGTGGGGTATTACATTTAGCCTACTTAGTCAAGGATTCATATTCATATTCTTCATGTATCAAGTAAGGGACATAAGTCTATCAAAACAAGACACATATACGTTGCATTATCACATATATTATATCATTCATGAAGAACATAGAGACAATTTAGGATATTTGAAAGTCCTCCTACACACTTCTTTAAAATCGTCAACATAACTCATCATATGTCTCATTTAATCCATCAAGAAGCATCATACTTCAACATCACGTAATATACACAAGACTTTACTAAAACCTACTAGAGACAAATATCATCAACTAGAAGAACTCATGCTTTGACTTTCCATATACATATAAGTAATCAATATCATCACAATACTCACATATTAAAGTTATAAAATGATAATATCATAATTCATAAAGTAATGCCGATGAGGCCACATTATTCACAATTCATAAAGTAATGCCGAGGAGGCCACATTATTCACAGGTATAGCACATAAGCACCTTCACCATAAGTGGACCATAGAAAACTTCATCATAATTCAAGACCTATACTACATAGAATAGAGAGAGTTAGGGAAGCATACCACCAATCCTATCTCACAAATTCAATCCATAGCCAATTCAACAAACTCAATACTCAAAGGCTCATACTAATAGCCATGATAACCAATTCCATCAAATGATTTCAACATACATTGAATGTAATATAATACAATATGAATTAATCAATTTAGGGCAGCCTACTTACAATTCTAACATAATTCTGGCAGAGTTCAATAGCCCTAATCAAACTAAACAAGAATTCAATAGTATAGAGGCATGATCAAATCACCCATAAAAAAGTAAAACCTAGGATTTCATTATTTGCATGGGTTCAAAGAGATTTTACTCTAAAATCATCAAACTAACATCAATTGAATCATAATACAAATATTTAAAACATTTTATGAAAGAACTCATGGCTAGATTACAATTTAGAAGTTCATCTTTTGAGAAGTCTTTAAAAATACTTTAAAGATTGGCTCCTTGAAAGAGATTCTAGGATGAAAGTCATACCTTAATTGATGCTAAGACAAGAAAATGGAGAAGATTTTATGGAGAAATTACCCTCTAAGATCCAATCTCCCTTCAAGCTTCAATGGTGTTCTAGAGAATTCTTTAGGGGTTTTAGGTTTTTATTATAAAATAATGAATTTATCTAAGTGTTTAAGACTTATAAACCCACTAAAAATACCTAAACTACCCATAGGAAGTAGTCCAACTAATTTTTGGAAGGCTAGGTGAAAACCCTACAATAGCCTTGGCTTGGCTGAGACCCTGCAGAAAACTGTAGGTCTCATCAACGACCACTCACCTACGAGGCGTCGTCCCATCGACGGGTGTGCTTGAAACCGTCGTTTGGGACAGACCCTTGAAAATGGCAGCTTAATTTTCCCAAACCAAGTATTTACCAACGCCCTCTACCTACAGGGCATCGACTAGCCTACTGGGCGTCAATTACTTTTCGTAGGTGGGACTCAAGAACCCCTTGGTTGTTCTCCTATGTTGGGTACTCCTCAAGAACCCCTTGGTTGTTTCTTGGGGAGTTTTTCCTAGAAGATTCAAAATATAACATACTATTACACATTTTAGGAACCCCAAAACAAACTAAGGCACACAATCACATTTCAAGGCAAACTAAGGCACACAAGCACGTTTCAAGGAAAACCTTTCGAACGTCATGGGCGTTTGAACAAACTTTAGACACTTTCTATACACATCATTATAGACCATTTTAGGAATTTATAACCTCATGATACACGTGTTAAGCTCTAGTTTCACCTAAGTCGTTTTAAAGGTGTTATATTTCTCATATGCACTATTGTCTACTACTATGCATGTGAAGTATATGTTCATGAACTATGAAAGTATCTCTTAACTAGGATGACTTGATATGTGTACTATCATGGACAAGGGTATGTGACCTTGTCTATGTATTTCACAGGTGTTCCTTGAGGGGATAGTTTCTAGGTTTATTCTATATATACATGAATATGAATGCATTATTAAGTTATGAACATGTCTTGTATGATATGATATACAGTATATGATATGATGAAGTATAAATATGCATTGTTTCTAAATGTGTTTATATGAAAGTATTGTGCATATGGTTACACATATACACATATGCATAAATGAAACGAAGTATGAAAATGTGTTGGTCAAGAGTGTTTATGTGAAAGGTTTGCTCACATATATATACACATAAAATCACATGAAAGCATATCTATGATACTTGTATGATTATCTAGTAAATAAAGGGTCCCTTTTAAGGTGTTCTCAATTGTATCCGAAACTAGATGGTGCTTGAATATGTTATGTCCATGTGAAAGGTCTTCTCACATGATTTAGGTTGATAAAAGGACTTTCTAATCTATAACCTATGAGCTAAGCATATGAGGGGTTACTCCTCCTAAAACCTATGTTTTATAATTTAATGTTAATAAAGGCTTTTTAATAAAGGGAACTTAGCTTAGCACCGAGTGAACTTGAATATGAGGGGTGCGCCTTCCCAATGTGGGAAATATTTTTCACCATAGTCCTCACGAGGTGGATAACTACAATACCTCAATAGGCATAAATAAGTTTTCCATATATGCCTCAAAGATCCATAAACTATTTTTCCCTATAGGATCTAGCAAGTCATATCACCCAATATACTAGCATGATATTATTGTTCTACTTTGGCAAGGTAGAGCACCTCTTTTTGGTGTGAGGTTCTACAACAACGGATTCCATGTTTAGCACCCATGGTGTTAGTGTTGGATAAGGCTATAGTTTCCATAAAGTAAAATGGACAATAAAAGTAATGTAAGGAGCCCTAACTAGAATAACCTAAGGGAAGTAACTTAGGATAGGTTAGAGTAATGAACTTATATATGCATTGCACAAGTAGCTCTTGAAGGGAGTTCTAGGAAGGTGTTCTATATGTATATGTACATGTTTATGTTCCTTATGCATGACATTGTAGTGTTGTCTACTTTTTTATTGTGATATGCATGGTATGAGTCCTATTGAGTCTATAAAATGAGCTCATTCCTTATATGCATAATGTTGGTCTTATTGAATTTATAATGAAGGTATTACTTGGGATGTATGGAATTGTCTTTGCTTGACTTGTTCATGTATGAAGTAAATGATATTCTTGTGGTCTCTCTACGAGTTTACATAGTATGTGTGAGGTTATGGGGCAATGAGTACGGTTTTATGATTTCATACGAAGTGAAGTACAAGTATGTAATGTTAACTTATGTCTCTGATGTAGTTGTTGGTAGAGTTGACTTACATGATGTCTTGGAATAAGTCTTATGTGAGGTTCATGCATTATGTTGAGTTATATGTGAAACCTGTATTTACATTATATGCTAAGTCTCTATGTATATGTATATATGTTTGATAATTAATGAAGGTTGTATGTATGATAACCTTGTGGCCTTAAGGTGATTGAGGCCGCATTGGTGGGGGATGGGTTTCCCCCCAGATAGTTCTGGATCGAAGGTCAGAAATCTGCAACCTCCTCTTTAACCATGCTTGAGTGTGGATAGTGTAATGGGACATTATTCATATATTTCACCAAGTATCACTAGAGGGTTACTTGAGAGTTAAGGAGTTAAAGTAAAAGGATATTACTATAAATGAAGAATGAGCTAACTGTAAAAGAAAAGTAGTTATTGTAAAGTGATGCTAAATGTGCCTTAAACGCAATGTGTTGCTTTATGTGATGTTATGACTATTATATATGCCTATATGAAGTGTGTGAACTGTATTATGCTTATGGTATCAATGTTTTTGAAGTTTTAACCAAAAACATGATGCATGGTTTCAAAGTAAAATGTCCTCTTTAAATGCACGTTTTTTCATGGTTGTCATACTTAGTGCATTCTTGTAGTAACACAATTCTTCTTCACCCTTTTTACACAAAGTGTAGGTTATGGATGCTTAAAGAATATCTCTAAGGTGAAGGGCTTCATATGTGTTTCCCAAGCTCAAGAAAAGGGAACCTCAAGTTCAAGGATTTCCTAGGTCATGTTTTATTCAATTTATGTAATCGCTTAGTTAATATTTTATGTTGTAAGGTTTGTGTCCCTATTCTACTTTATTGATGTTGAGTCTAAGATCGCAAAGATACTTAGAGTCTAACTATGTACTAGGTTACTTTTATATTAATTGAAATGATGTTTTTAGCATATGATGTGCTATGAAAGTTTTAAATTTTCCGCTAAATTTACCTATGATAATGCGATGAATGATACCTATGGACTTGTATAAGATCTCCGACAGGTCATGTACACCATGTTATTTCTAGGGGGTGCTCCCCGGTGATGATAACGACCCCCCAAGGACAGCCCTAGGGGTCCTTGAAGGGACCCCACCTATGGCTAAGCAAGTTGCCGAAGGCAGCAACAAGCTGAAGTAGCTAGAAACCAGTCCGCGTCGTGCACATTGTCCACCATTTAACAAAAGTCTTGGTAAGCTTCGCTGACACGTATCGGACTCTAGTGTCTCGAAAACTAATTTAGGAATCTTGCGGGAACAGCTCCACAATGCAAACTTGTTTCCCGGCAAAAATCTAAAATTTAGAATTCAAATTTTACATCACTAAAAGGTCAACTTAAGTGAGGGGTATTTTGGGTATTTTATGGTAGGGATATATATTTATTTTCAATCTGTTTACCTCACATTCACTCACTCAAATAAAATCCGCAAATGAAAACCCAAAAGCTCTAACCTCTCTCTACCTTCTCTCTCTATTGATCCTCCATTGAAAGAACAAAGAAGCTTGAAGAAGAGGACAAAGTCTCCAAGGTTATTACTCAAATTTTATGGATAAAGCTTCATAAAGGTATGAGTTCTTCACTCTTGGTATTCCTTTCCCTACGAGGTCATTTCGAAGTTGATTTCTAAATTACCCAATTCCAAGGGGTTTTCTCTACAAATGGGTTTTCTTCTAAACTTGAAATTGATGATTAATTATGACAAATTATGATTACCTATGGCTAATTAAGTGTATATTGTTGAGTAGTTGATGTTAATTAATGGTAATTTCATCTGATCCATGTCCTCTCCCCAATTACACCAAATCATGGATCATGCTTATGAATTGATGAGAATTGATGAATGTATTGGTTGTTAGACTTTTTCTTAACTATTATATTTCATTCATGGACTGCCTTTGTTCATGTAGTTTTGGTATTGAACCTAAATCTTGAAGGATTCATGGATGAACCCCTTTCCCTAACACTAGCTATGAATTGGACTTGTAGATGATCAGGGTTGTTAGAATTGATTATCATATTGTTTAATTCACCATATTATGATGATGATGATTGGGTTATTGGATAATTGTGATGAATTACAGGTAAGATCTTGAAGGAGGCTTTGGAAGCTATTTTTTAAGACTTCTATGGTTATGAGTTCCTTACTTCAATTATGTTGGTCTATTCTTGTTGATGATATTCAATGGAAGTATTATATGTGATTAGAATAAAAGGATGATGATATGAAGAATCTGATTAAATGTCTTGACTATGTGAATTGTGAGATCATGTTACAGGTATGCTGATACAATGTTGAATATGACTACCTTGTGTGCCATACTATGCTATGACTATGATATGTTCATCTCACAAATGAAGGGTTGTTATGAAAAGAAATTCTCATGCAATACCTAATAAGATAATGAGTATGAATATAAAAAGGATTAGTCTCCTATGACCTATTATAAAATATGATGATAAAGAAAGGCTTAAAGAAATTTCTAAAGGGTTTTTTAGCTTCGCACCGAGCGAACTAAGCATGAGATATGTCCCTTTCAAATGTGGGAAGGTAAGTTCACAAAAGTTCCCATGAGATGGAGATTATAACGCAATGTGCATAAAGAAGGTCTCTAGTATGTCTCCTAGTTTTTGAACTATGTTGCCTTCATAGGAATACTAACTAGTGGATCCACCTAGAATGCTATGTTCATGTTTTCGTTTTACCTAGGAAAGTAGAGCACCTTCTTTCTGTGTGGGGTTTCATGGTATTGGTACAAATTTCCATATGTGGTAATGACTACCTATGATGATATGTGTTATGAAGTAAGGCCTTACTAATGATCTCCTATGTTGTTTACTTGATAATGTGCGGTTATGGGGCTTCACTTGACCATTGCACTTGTAGGCTAGGGATGGGATTGTTAGTAAGGTTTTTGTATTTTATTTTGCTATGAACTATTGAACATGAGATGTTTATATGGCTCTATGATGATGTTGTCTTTTGTTATGAACATGTTTATATTACTACTAGAAGGGCATCCGCAAGAAGAGTCGAAGAGGAAAATTTCTAATGCGGGAGCTCCTCCCCAAGACAACCAAGCTACTCCACAAGTTAATCAAGCCCCTCCTAAAGAACATGGTCCTTTGGGTGGCCAAGCTCCGTTCATTTCTCCAACTATGATAGATAGAGAGATAAGGTAGGTTTTTGTGACTTTGGATTAATCTATGACTACTCAAGCCCGAGCCGTGGCTACTCAAGCTCAAGCCATGACGGCACCAGTAAATTGGGAAGTTGGACCCGTGTGCACCAAAATACTGGTACCATGGCTTCTTGAATAAGAGACTTCAAAAGGATGAACCCTCCAATGTCCATTGGGTCAATGGCGGATGAGGACTTCCAAGAAATTATTGATGAGGTCTATAAGATCTTATTTTCTATGGGGGTGACTTCAATTGAGAAGGTCAAGCTAGCCGCGTATCAACTCAAGAATGTGGATCAAACTTGGTATATTCAATGGAGAGACAATAGGGATTTGAGATGTGGTCCCGTGACATGGGATATCTTTAAGAGGGCCTTTCTTTATAGGTTTTTTCCATGGGAGAAAAGGGAGGCAAAAGTTGAAGTGTTTATCTACCTTCGTCAAGGATGTATGAGTGTTCTTGAGTATTCTTTGAAGTTCACTAAATTGTCTAAGTATGCCATTTCCTTGGTGTCTATCCCAAGGGATGAGATCAATGTCACATCCTGGGAGCACCCCCTAGAAGTAACATGGCGTACTTGACCTCTCGGAGGTCTTATACAAGCCCATAGTTATTATTCATCGCATTGTCATAGTAAATTTCGCAGAAGATTTAGAACGTTTCATAGCACATCATATGCTAGAAACTTCACTTCATATCTATAAAATATTATATTACATACTTAGTCCTTAAGTCTATTTGCCATCCTAGACACAACATCATAAGAGTACAATAGGGATACGACCCTTATAACATAATATATAACTATACAATTCATAAGGCTTTACAGTAAGCCAAACACGAGGACATCCTTGGACTTAAGGATTCCTTTCCTTGAGCTTGGGAATCACATATCAATCTCCTCATTTATACAGACATCCTTTAAGCATCCATAACTTATACTTTGTGTAAAAAGTAGAGAAGAATGGTGTTAGTACAAGAATGCACTAAGTATGACAACCATGCAAAAACATGCATTTAAAAGGGACATTTTTCTAGAAATCATACTTCATGCCTTTTTGAGTAAATCTTCGTAGAACCTTTATACAATAGTATTTATATAATTCATATGCTTCATATGGACATATTCAAAGGCCACATATCATATAAGATCTCATATAGAATTTTAGGCATTTTAGAATCACATTACAGTGAGCTATTTTCTCCTTTATAGTGAGCTATCTTTTCTTTTACTCATTATCCTCCCAAGTAACCCTCTAGTGATACATGGTGCAATGAATTACCATAGGGACACAAAGAAATCATACATACAACCTAAATAATCCAACACATACCATTATAGAAGCATATTACATCATAGACACATTTAAGTCAAGACTCTATTGGCTTTACCGTAAGTTACATCAAATTGCACATCGATTCACTTCACTTTACATAAATCATTATAAGACCTTACTCATGAACCCAATGTAATTCTACTAGTGCAATGTACATGTGAATCCCCATAACCTCACACATACTGAGCGAACCTATCATGAGACTAGAATCCTTAACACTATTTCATACACCAACAAGTAAGTGAAGGCAACTTCATACATGTCAAGGAATACCTTCATCACATAGACAATAATCCACAATTATGAATATCCTCACATCATGTAGACCTAACAAAATTTCATGCAAGAGAACCATAACATATGCACATACATTAGACCACCTTCCTAGATCTCCCTTAGAGAATTACTTGTCCAATGTCTAGGTGGGTTCATTACTTCCACCTATCCTAAGTATCTTCTCTTAAGTTATCCTAGTTAGGGTCCTTAGTCATTAACTTCCATTTTCAATTTTAATTCAGGGAAACTATAGCCTTAACCGACACTAAGACCATGGGTGCTAAACATGGTATTTGGTGTTGTAGAGCCTTACACCAACGGAAGGTGTTCCACTTAGCCAAAGTAGAACCTTAACATATATTCTAGCATACTAAGCACTTGCTAGATTATATGTGGCAATCATAGTTTATGTAACTAAGAGATATACATAACCCTCAAAATGCTCATTGTCAGTGGAGCCTCATCTCATGAGAAAACATGGGTGAACCTTCCTCAAAGGGAAGCCACCACCTCATGTGGATCCATAGGTGAATATTTCTCTAAGGGAAATCAACACTCTATAAGGAACAAATGGTGAATCTTTCTCCATGGAAAGCCAACACCTCTCATTTTCAAGTTCACTCGGTGCTAAGCTAAGTTCCCTTTATTGAAAAGCCTGTATTACATTACTTCATAAAACATAGGCTTAGAATATTTATTACTCATATACTTATAGAATATTGAAGCACTTAAATAGTTTTAGATTACTCTTGTTCACACCTTTCAAGGACCGTCTATTGAATAGATCTTCATACATATGTGTGTACTTATATGTGAGCAACCTTTCACATAACACCTAAATGTCACACATGTTCATATATCAATGCATAAGTCTATAGGTGTGACTATATGAGCAATACTTTCATATTAACATATTAAGACACTATTCATATTCATACTTCGTCATCTCATATACTTAACATCATAGCATGTAAGTCATATGAGTAACATGTTCATACAATCCTATGCATGTACTTGGAAGACCCACCTAGGAATTATCCTGTCAAGGTAAACCTGTGCAATGCATAGACAAGGTCCCATACCCTTGCCCATACTAGTACAACTATCAAGTCATCCTAGTGAATGATACATCACACAACATCATAGAATGGTTAGCATAGCATAAGACTCATTTATTCAAGACTTACAACATTCTTACAGTAAGCTCTACCCATCATGCACCTATCATAACTTTACTTCACATATAGAATTATAGGACCTCATCATAGGAATCACATATATATAAAGTTAACATGACTATTTACATGTTCACAATATTAGCCATATAACTTAGATCATAGCTAGAATATGAAACTAGGCATAGGCTTCACATAGGGTGTTTCATCACCAACTCACATTCATAGTATAATTGCCTTCAAGGCCATTTTCACATCACATATATAAATATTGGCAATAAAGTAAACACCGCCACCATAAGTGGACCATACCACTCACAATAATATAAAAAAGTAGAGGGGAAGAGCCATTCTCACCAATTCATCAACCTTTGATCATCATTGATCAATACTCATTTTTCATCATGAATACATTATAAGTTAGTAGCTAAATATACATTTAATCATGAAAGAAACCACGAACTAGTCGCTACAAGATCATACTACAATATAATACAATAGATCACATACATACTAGAAAGTAGAGAGTTATAGATCATCAACTAATTTCCCTAGTCTTGTTCATCAATCATCCTATATAAATAATATACATTTAGGGCAGTATCTAAAGAGATAAAACATCCTATCTAAATCATGCTTTATCCACCCTAGAATATACATCACAACATATACATTACTTCTATCAATGTTTATAGGCTAGAAGGACTTAAATCAATCTTTACCAATTCAATTGTTATCTAATAGTATTGGATCAATCATACTTAAATATCATCACATTATACAGAAAGGTAGTATCTACAAGAATATTAACATAATCGAATTCCACTTTTATACATTGAAAGATCAATGTTATAGTGATCTCATAGATATCTAAGTTAGGCATGTTCAAATCTTAATACATTGATCCACATGGATCCATCATCATCAATTCATCATCAATATACGTAAATACAGTAGACATAAGCAATTCAACGTAAGAGAATCACAATTTAACCAATAACAAGCCACGATCACAATGCCCATGCAAGGACTAAATTGAGTTTTGGAAGGAACATGGGTTCATAATGCAATTTGATTAAATTTCACGTTAAAACCTATACATTATCTGTAACATTCCAGAAAATGTACTTGTCTACTGAATAGTCTATTAGGTTTTAAGAATATGTATTGGGGTACATAGGCATCCCAATTCCCAATATTGAGTAATATTGAACATGTTAGAGAATATTGGATTAAGGGTGTTAGCCAATTTCTATGTATTAACAAGTAATTTAAAATACATTTTGATGTTGAAGTGCTCCAATCCAAGCTTGTTTAGGAATTGTACCTGCAATGAAGACCCTAATCTAAAATTCTTATATTCTTTGCTTACTCACATTACGTACAAGGCATCTAAGTGTCAAGCCCAGGTACCATAGCACATGATCATTTAAAATAATCATGTAGATTAAGCAGTGCCAAAGAACATAGTGAGGATTCTTGGGACAAGAAGTGAACTTTTCGAGTGCAACTAAAGAGTGAACGGTTAGGAAAGTGCACGGCAACACATGTGCAAGAACATGTGATACCGGCCGAGAGATCAAGCCACAAAGCCCAACCGATTCGGTTAGGGCGGTTAGGGGATCGGCACGTGTCGGGTCAAGCCACGAGAGGCCGAGCTTCCTAACAAATCTTAGGCTCTAAATAACTTACATAACTACCTAACTAACCAAGTACTAACTTAATTGAACTAACTAGTGTGCCCGAAATCCTAAGACCTAACCGGGTGACACTAGCCGAGTAGCTAACTAAAGAAACTTCCTAGTACCTAACCTAGGATGGTCCAAAGGGGTTGGTTATGGTCCTAGTGACTTAGGGGTACTTTAGTAATTAACCTAGGTCACTTAATTAATTAAATTAGACACATATTTATTTAAATTAAATTCATGGTCAAACCCAAGACCCTTAGTAAATTTTTAGAATTTGGCTAAGTCAAATGCTCTCCTATTTTTAGTCAATTTAGGAGGAGCGTTTTGGTAATTAGCTAATTGATTTATTTAATTAAGTTAATTAGCCTAAGTTGAATTAGTCAATATTCAGTTCCTAAGACTTAGACTCACGTTTATCCAGTAGAAACCTACGACAGAAAAACAGTGAGCAAACGTATGAAAAACAGAAAAATACTCTCGGTTCTCCTTAGGCGATTTCAAGGCAATTCTTCCAAATTTTCGTGCAAAGAACAGGGTGATCTTCGTAGATTCAATTCTACAATAAGGTATGGGTTTTGTCTCTTGGATTCCTTTCCCCAGGAGGCTTTTCAAACGTTTTGAATTCTAGGAAACCAAAACTAGGGTTGTTCCCAATGAAATTGTCGAATGTTCATTTCTCTAGTTCTCCCTATTTACGATTTTAGTAGTATGTATAATTCAAATCTCGAGCATGTTGTTGGTATGTGGTGCTAACTGATCATTATGTGTAGGTTTCTGTGATTTGATAATGTCGAATGAGACCTATAGGTTAGATCCGGATGATTAGAATATCATTTACATGAGATAAGGAATGTTGTAATGCCTAATTGTGTTCGAGAATATGAAATTGTTATAAGTCATTTTTGAAATTCAGTTTACTATTGAAAGGAATGAAGGTTTCGACTACTGTGTGTGTTTACAGTAGATATGTTTGTAAGTGTTTGGAACACAATGTTTCCAAGAAGAAATAAGAATGAGAATCAAAGCTAGTTAATGAATCTTCAATGCCAAATCAACTTTATAGCTTGGCCAAACTAAGCACTGAATTTTTCTTATAAGCTAATCAAAGGTTAAAAGTTGGCTTGCTTAAAATGACGAGATTACTATGGTATATACATGAAGTTAATTGACTTGGCTAGAGATAATATTATGACAAGTGTTTAGTGAAAGTTTGATTTATGCCAATAAATTGGCCAGCAATATTATTTCCAAAATATGTAATAAAACTGGCCAATGATTAAGTCATACCAATCTAATATGGCCAATGTAAATTATGATGTTTCTTGTAAGTCAAAATACATGTTAAAGATAGACTTGACAAGATGTACCTCAATGAACTCATAACCTAGGGTATGCCAATGATAGGGACAAGTCCCAACATACCCTATCTAAATGAACTTATGAATATAGTAGCACATTGAATAAGTTATTATAACTTTCATAAAGAATGGTAGAAGACTACCAAATAAAGGAAGTGAGACAAGTCTTACTTGCACCTAAGCAATTATGTTAAAGATACTCACATTAGAGGGTGTTAGAAATCGTGAGACAAGTCTCATTAACACCATGATTAAAAAATTATGTTAAAGATACTCACATAAGAGGGTGTTAGAAATCATGAGACAAGTCTCATTAACACCATGATGATAATGTAAAATTTAAGTTTACATTCATCAAGTAAAGAAAGAGATTACAAGTCATCCATTGAGATAAGCATACCTCATACTAGAAGCAAGCTTCCATAATGTATGACTCAACTCTAAAAGCTTTAAAGTATAATAAATATGAGCTAAGCACTGATAGACTAGTAATGAGCTTGTGCAAGCATATGTAAGACTCACGAGATGAGACTACCACCAAGGTGGATAAGGGTCTCCAAATTCTTCTAGTCTTTGAACAATTTCGCTAGCATAGGTTACTAGATAGTGGATCCACCTAAGAAAGCTAGGAAGTATTGGGTTTCCATTTGGCCGGTGAACAACCTCTTTTTAGTGTGGGGAAGATACTGGATTTCATGTTAGCTCACATGATCTATGTCGGTTAAATGCTCAAGATTTCTTTAAGAAAGTAAGAAAAAACGAGAGAAAGAAGTAGGAAGATGAGGGGTGTTCGGATAGGATGACAAAAGGGGTGAGGTTAGACTAAGTAATGATGTAAGTCATTCTTAGTCATTGCACAAACAGATCCCAATGAAGTCTTAAAAGCATATCCTAAGTCAACCTAGCATGTTCAAAGTGAACGTGATATCAAAGAAGAAGAAATATAAGTTCAAAGTGAACTAAGTAAGCAAAAGCATAAGAATGTCAAATCATCAGTGTTTGATAAGAATGAAGTTTTAATAATTATTGGTTTATGCCAATAAAGGGAGCAAAATATAATGAACCATCAATTAGAGTATGAATATATGCCCCACTATCTGTATATTATGCAAATAATCAAAGAATAGGCATAGCCAATAAAGATTGGCTTATAAAGACTTCAAGCCCAATTTAACAAGAATGGAAAGAACAACTTGTGAGTAGGGTAGTCAAATCATTTCCTTAGTCTTTTTGATTACTTACATGATTCATTGTAGGTATGGGACTACAATGAATCATTGCACTCGTAAGTAACACATAGGATCAAAGGAGATCTTTAAACTACAAAACAGAAAGAAGAAAAGACTGAAAAATAAACTATGTCTAGGAGAGGGAGATCTCGGTCTAAGGGGAGCAAAAATATTATTTTTTGCTTGAGTTGTTCTAAAATTATGTTCATGATTCCAAGGTCTTATGATCATATAGAAAATGAGTTGTGTGCTTTAAATGCATGAAAATATGTCATATTCATAGCATGATTCATAAATAACGAATGAGGAAAGTGAAGTGACTTTACTTTCCAAAAATGGCATGTTGCTATAGGAAGACCTTTCCTTGATCATGAATAGTACTTATGTGTTTATGTGCATAAACACATACTTAGTACAAGTGTGTACTAACCCATATACAAGAACTATTTCTATAGGTGCAGGTCCTTGAAGAAGATTGAAGATCAGTTGAAGCTGTTTGGACTAGTACCTCCAGACTTTGGTAGGTCCTCTTCAGTTCGAGGATGCCTGCGCTGTATATTCTAGCTTTAGTAGACTAGACATAGCTAGAGGATGTTGTCCCTGGAGTTTCCTTTCAAACATTTGTTCAAGCTTTTATATTAAGGCCGGTTTGGCAACTATTAATGATATTATGAATTCTTCATTTCAGTTGTTCAATCTGTTCATAAATGGTTGTTTATTTTGAGCCGTTTGTATATCACTCTTATGCAAGAATTATGTGAAGTCTAAGTACACTTCAGTAAAGTTTTAAATTTTCCGCTAAATTTAATTGTGTGATTGTGATGAAAGATAAGAAGAGGCTTGTGTGCGACCTCTTAGAAGTTAACGACGCCGGTCTCATCTAGGTTCTAGGACCCAGGTGTGACATTATCATAATTTTTCATTATTAAGACGTTAAAAAAGTATTTAGAAAGAACCCATGGCTAGATTGAACAAGAAGAGATTTGATCATATTTTCTCTTTGAAAACATTGAGATTAACTCTCCAAGTAAAAGGTTACTTAGAAATGAAGGATCACCATACCTTTGTCGAGAAGAAAACCTCTAAAACATGATGAGTAACCCATAGGAATCCAAGCTCCAAGCTGTTCTTGAGCTTTACCTTCAATGGAGATTCTAGAGAGAATATTTTTGGAGGGAAAGTCTAATTTGTGTGAATTGGATTGGGAATGGGTTAATCACGTTTTTGATCATTTATATACATCCAAAATACCTAAATAAACCTATTAGTGTCATGTTAGGATGTGGGGTGAATTCCCCATTCACCCCTTTAATGAAACAGTCGCTAGGCAGCCGTTGTAGGCCACCATCGATGGCCACCATTGTCGCCAAGTAGGTCCATCGACAGGCCGTCCGTGGCTTCAGTTGATGGGGTCATGGGCTGTTATTTGGATGAGCCTTATCTAGGCTAAGTGACCATCGAGAAATTGCCTACAAACAGGCCTTTTGTAAACAAACGGAGCGTCATTTGGTTCAGTCAATTGACAGTGCCAAGGCAGTTCTTGACATCCTTTGGTCCTTCTTGTGGGCCCTTTTGTGGGGCCCTTGGGAAGTCGTACCCGGGCATTTCCAATGTAAATATAAACATTAACAAGTAAAGGACCTTCCACATCAGTTTCATCCAATACAATCACAAGTAACACGTCCAAACATGCTAGGCACCATCAAAACATACTTAAACATCTCAAGGCTAACTTACGAACGTCTTAGACGTTCTTGGACGTTTGACCTCAAACTTCATGAAAGTCCATATGCTGCCTATAAACCTCATTATAACTCAATTTAGGACTTCATAAGCTCATAAAACACTAAAAAAATGCATAAAAGAATCTAAGGCCCCTTTGGCGACAAGTCATGGAACATCTTGGTCGTCCCTTTACGTTTGACTTCCAAATAGCCTCACACATTACACAATGCCTCAATACCATATTATAAACAAATTTAGGACCATATACCCTTATGAATATCATGTTAGTCTCTATACACCCTTACTCATGAAGGTGGTTCTTCCAATGGTAGGTTGGAAATTCAAGACAAGCCTAGGTTCAAGAAGTGGTTTTCCAACAAAGTTCCTTCTATGTTTCCCAAGTCTCATGAAAAAAGGGTGTCTAACCTTAAGTCCCAAAAGGGAATAGGTGCTAATGCACCAACCAAGAAGCCTACTTGTTGAAGTGTGGTAAGAAGCATGTGGGCGGATGTCAAGTTGCACCGGATATTTTCTTTGGGTGTGGCAAGAGTGGCCACAAGGTGAAGGATTGTCAAAATGTAAGGCGTAAAGATAAGGGGAGTAGTCAATCTCAAGAAAATGGTTCTAATTCGGATGTCCCAAGGAAGAACCATTTTTATGCTCTCCGCTCTAGGGGTGAAAAAGAAGGCTCCCCGATGTGGTGACCGATATGTTACAAGTCATCTCTATTAATGTTTATGCTTTACTTGATCCCGGTGCTACCTTGTCATTTGTTACTCCTTTGGCATCTAGAAATTTGTATGTATTGCCCGATATGCTAAGTAAACCTTTTATGGTTTCTACCCTTGTGGGTGATTTGGCGACTTCTAAAAGAGTATATAGGAATTTTCCTATAGTTTTTACCAATAGAGTTACTCATATTGAATTGGTAGAACTTGATATGGTTGATTTTTATGTTATTTTAGGAATGGATTGGTTGCATGTTTGTTTTGCTTTCATTGATTATAGAACAAGGGCAGTGAAGTTAAATTTTCCTAATGAACCCGTCTTAGAGTGGAAGGGGGAAAATTCAAATCCTAGAGGTCGTATCATTTCTTGTCTAAAGGCTAGTAAGATGATCTCTAATGGGTGTTTTTACCATATTGTAAGAGTCAAAGATTTAAATTCCTAAACCCCTCCTATTGAGTCGGTCCCCGTAATGAGGGAATTTCCATAAGTTTTTTCAGATGACATGCCCATAAGTCCTCCCTAATGGGATATTGGTTTTGGTATTGAATTATTACCAGATACGAACCCCTTTTCAATTACCCCTTAGCGGATGGATCCGGCAGAATTGAAATAGTTGAAGGCTCAACTCAAAGATTTTCTAGACAAAGGCTTCGTTCGACCTAATATTTCTCAATGGGTTGCTCCTGTGTTGTTTGTGATAAATAAGGATGGGTCCCTTAGGATGTGTATTGATTACCGTCAACTAATTAAAGTCACTATAAAGAAAAAGTATTCTCTCCCTAGGATTGATGACTTATTTGATCAACTCCAAAGTACGAGTTACTTTTCAAAGATTGATTTGAGGTCGGGATATCACAAACTTAGGGTGACATGTGAATATATTCCCAAAATAGCTTTACAAACTAGGCATGGTCACTATGAGTTCCCTTTTATGTTATTTGGGTTGACCTATTCCCCGACGGTTTTTATGGATCTAATGAATAGAGTTTTCATGAATTACCTTGATGCCTATGTAATTGTCTTTATTGAGGATATCTTGGTATATTCTAAGAGTGTGGATGAGAATATGGTCCATTTGAGGATTGTATTGCATGTCCATAAGGAACACCAACTCATTGCTCTGATGTTGACCTTACCGGAGGGTACCAAGGGTCTTGTGGTGTATTATGATGCTTCTCGAGTAGGTTTGGGTTGTGTCCTTATGCAACTTGGTAAGGTAATAGCTTATGCCTCTAGGAAACTCAAGGTGTATGACAAGAGCTACCGAACTAATGATCTTGAACTAGCGTCCTTAGTGTTTGCCTTGAAATATGGAGGTTATAGCTCTATTGTGTTCATCTGGATGTATATACCGACCACAAGAGTCTTCAAAATGTGTTTACTGAAAAGGAGTTGAATCTCCAACAAATAAGATGGTTGAAATTATTAAAGGATTACGACATGAGTGTTCTTTACCACCCCAGCAATGCTAATGTGGTTGCGGATGCTCTAAGTCATATGACCATGGGTTGTGGGTCTCATGTGGAAGAAGCCAAGAAAGACCTAGTGAAAGATGTTCAAAGGTTGGATCAATTGGGTGTTCGGTAGGACGATTCTCCTAATGGTGGGTTTATGGTGCATCATAACTCTGAATTTATATCAAATTTTATTATGAACCCATGATCCTCCTAATTTCTCAAATTAGTCTATTATGTGGGTCTTGTGATATTGACTTGATGTTTGTATAATTGTGATTAGATTGTATTGAATTGATTATTGCTATTACTTTCTATATCAATTGTATATGAATTGTGGAGGAATGGTAAAAAATGATCATAAGCTTTGAGATTTTGTAAGTTGACTTATTTCCTCTAATTAGCTTAGAATGTATGTAGAATTGTGTCGATTGGTGTGGTCAACTTATGGTGGCGGTTTTTACGTTCTTGTACATATTTATGTGTTATGATCATGGACTTGAAGGCATTAGATGCAATATTAATTTCTATGACTATTTCTATGTTAGGAAGTTGAAGGATTTAGCCTTGACTCTAATATCATGTTCTAAGTAAATGGATGTTATGTGAAGTATATGAATAACCTTAAATGTAGTTGCATGACCTAGGTGTAGGGATGATGTTATATGAATATGTGTGGTGATCATGGTAGGGTTAGGTATGGTCTATATGGATAATGATAACGAATATCCTTGTATCATGACCCCTACCCATATGAACCCTATATGAATGTATGATCAAAGTATGCTAGGATTCTTATATTCTATTGTTCAATATGTACTTGCCTCCTATGATGTACATGTGTGGTTGTATTTAGAGGTGGCTTCCTCAATACTATGTGATAGCGATTATGTGATCATGTTGACCAATGTACACACACACTTCATGCATATCTATGAGTAGGATAGATTCCTGATGACTAAGGAAATGGATAGTTCTCCTATGCATCATTACCTATATATATGCATGTAAAGTATATGATTTATGAAGTTATGAACATGTGTTCCTAAAGGTGTTTATGTGAAGGTAGATCTCACAAAGATGTACACACACATGTATGTATGAATATGATATGATTATGTGAAAGGACATTCTAACATAATATAGGTTCTATGGTGAATGTAGAATTCTCACCCTAGATACCTTTGAGCTATAGGATGTATGAAGGAGCAAGATCCTAAAGCCTTTTTTACGAATTAATACACTTAAGTCTTAAATATATTTAAAAAGGGAGTTAGAGCCTTGCACCGAGTGAACATGACACGTGAGAGTGGAGGCTTCACGTTAGTAAGTCCGGCTTCCCACAAAGAGAACATTCACGTTAGTAATTCCGGGTTCCCAACATAGATGTTGTCTCATAAGATGGAAACCTCCACGTTTGAAAGTCAAGGTTTATAGAAGAAATCTCCATGTTCCATAACTACGTGCCCCCGTAGTTTATAGCTTGTGGTTTCCACCTAGAATATCTATGTATTGGATGCACCTTCGGCAAGTGTTAACCTCTCTTTTCGGTGTGGGAGTAGAACACCGGATTCCATGTATCTCACATGGTCTACGTCGGTTATGGGTATGTCTATCGAAGGTTAATAATTAACTAAGATAAGAATATGAATTCTAATCTAAATTCCTTGAGAAGTGTACTTGGCGGACAGTGCAAGAACATGTTTTATGCTCTCCAAGCTCAATAAAATTCTGAAGATTCTCCTGTTGTACTCACTAGTACCTTATAATTCTTAGACTTAGATGTTTATGCTTTGCTAGATCCAGTTGCAACTCTTTCCTTTGTAAATCTTTATATAGCAGTCAAATTTGATGTTAGTCTAGATACTTCTGAAACCCTTCTCGGTCTCTACTCCTGTCAGTAACCCAACTATAGCTAGATGGGTATACAAAAACTACCCTGTAATAATCTTCAAGAAAGTCACCTCAACAGATCTTGTAGAGTTAGAAATTGTTTAGTTTGATGTCATTTTAGGCTTGGATTGGTTACATTCCTATTATGCCTTGGGAGGACTATGAACCCTACCTATAGATTGCATTAGATGACTTCAAAAAAGGGTAGGATTGGAGATCATTATAAAGTAAAGACTTATATTATGCATGACTTGTACGAATGAATGTTAAGTTACCTTGTTATGTTAAGATATGAAATATGACTATGCATGTGAATAACACTTGCGGCTTCTAAATGAGTTTACTTAGTATATGTGGGGGTATGAGACTCCATGTGTACATTGTACAAGTAAGCTTGTGAAAGGGTTTTGAGGGTAGTTTACCTGTGATATGAACTATGTGATTTATGACTATGATAGTAGTAAAGGAAAGAGTCCTTATATGATCATAAAAGGTATGTGGCCTTATTTCTAGTTGTAAATGAATATATTATGACTTTTTGAATATGTTATGACTTGTTGAGTATGGTATGCCTAGTCTAGGGTGACTTCTTAGGTAGACTGTGGAAGTAGCATTATGGGATGTTACCTACACATTGCACTAGTGTGACGTAGGAGTTGTCTTAGGTGATGGTTCTTACGTCAGGTTAATGTCTATGAGATGTTTATGACTTATGAATATTGTGATTGAGTTATGAATCATATTATGAAAGACTATTGTAAGGTGACCTCAAAGTGATACATTGAACTAAGTACACTTGAGGGTTACTTAAGGAAAAAGTAAGATAAAAGAGAGGTAATGTATGGTATGTATTGAATATATTTCAAAGTATGATAAATGGATTTATGTGCTATTATTAATAGTATTCATGTCAATATTATGTACGTGAACTATATTGAGATTATATGTGCCTATGTTCATGAAGTTCCTCTTTATATGCATGTTTTTGCATGGTTGTCATACTTACTATATTCTTGTACTAGTACCATTCTTCTTCATATTTTTACACAAAGTGTAGGTGGTGATGGCTAGAGAATGTATCCTAAGTGAAGAGCTTGGATAGATCTCCCAAGTTTAAGTAAAGGGACCCTTATGATTCAAGGGTTGCCTATGTGAAGATATTTCTTTAAGTTGATGTAATAGCTTAAGCTTATATTTTATGTTGCGAAGGGTCGTGTCCCTATTCTATTCTACTGAGTTGTGTCTTAAGATGGCAACGAGGCTTAGAGTCTTACTATGTACTATGATATATTATATATATATGAAGTAAAGTTCTAACATATGATGTGCTATGAAAAGTTTTAAACTTTCCACTATTTTTATTACCATTATGCAATCAAAGATGTATAAGGTCTTGTCTTAGACCTCCGAGAGGTAGACGACGCTGTGTTCAATTCAAGAATGCCATAACTTCTAAGGTATACCCTCGTGTTGTAAAAAACTTGGTATGAGAGCATAAGGTTTTGTGTTTTGTCCTTAGGTTTCAAAGTCTCGTATTGCCACGTCTAGTAGAGTCTTGTTTCATTGGTGGTGAGTCGAAACACATCAAATGATACGGGAGGCTATAGGACAATGGAGTTTCCCTTCTTCACTACTCTCATATCGTGCCATAGAACTTAACTCTATCTGATCTCTCTCTAATGTTTCCTTGTACGTTTATCCTTTTGGTGGGATTGCTTGGAAGGGATGATTTCTCAATGCTTGAGTTAGAAAAGGTGGTTTTTGATACTTAACTTGTTTTTATGGTTTGGTGAGTATATGTGAAGGTGAATTTAGTATATGTGGATGTGGTGCCATTTATGGATCTGGGTGGTTCATGTCAAAGGAGATGTTATGTTGAGAACTTATGATATGATATGGTTCTAGCTTTTTAGTAGTTGTTATGGTTGAATAGAGTTTCCCTTGGAGTGATAGAATGCCTTATGATTATATAGGATGGTAGCATGATGTTATGATATAGGCTTGAAAAGTCTTGGAGAATGTTGTAAATAGTGAGAAAGATGAATGTTGCCTTAGTATATGTAAAATGCATCAAAATTGTCCTTGTGTGGATTGAAATTTTTTTATAGACTTGCTCCTAAAGAGGGGAGATAGTGTGTTGAGCCTTGTAAGGTGATTGTGAAGTATACTAGTTAAATGGATAACATTTATGACTAGTTAATGGTTCCCACTATAAACCTATTCTATGAGTGGTAAAAAGGGGAAAAGGAATTTTACTCCATAAGTTAGAAATATGATTACCTTAAGGTGACTAAGGGATTTATGGTATGTATCCCTTAGCTATTCAAGAGAAGGAGAGAATTGAGGTTGACCTACATTGAAGTGGTTAGTTGTTTTTTAAGCTTGAATTTGAGTATGATAAATTGCGGAAGTGCTTAGATGTTACCTAGGCATGGTTGGTTGGAAATTTCCACCAAAAGTGATGACCATTGTAGGTTGGTCTTGACATGCCTCGACCTTTGGTTTAAAGGCATGAAGTGATTAGGCTTACCTCAAGTGGGGGATAATGTCCATAGATCGTAAGATCTTAAGTGCTCTTGATGTTCCAATGTTAAGTTCTCTTTAACTTCTCTAGGTTGAAAAATCACTTTGTAGTAACGGTAAGAAGGGTGTTCATAAGCTTAGATCCCAAGAGAGGGATGATGTGCGTAGTTAATAAGGTTGGTATGCTAAGATTATCCTAGAGTTGAGATGATTTGCTCTTAAGTGGTTTTATGCTTAGTGGGGGAGGATGATTTGAGTAGTAAGGTTGTATATATCCCTATTTTTTCCCTTTCTAATCTTACTCAAGCTTGAAACCAAAGAGTTCCTATGTAGCTTGTTCATGTTAGGAGTCTTGCATAAGATTATAAGTTGCATGTTCTTCATATGATATGCATGTCTTAAATGACACTATGTTATGCGTATTATGAATGGTCATTATTGCATGAAAAAGTAATTTTTTTATAAATTTGCATGTCACTCATGTTATTGTGTATTCTTATATGATAAATGTGCAATTTGATTTCATGAGATAGATTAATGAGCATGTTTTATGTAACTTATGATGTGTGGTTATTGGCCCTACAATGAAAAATTGAGTCTCCTTTAAAATAAGATAAGATGAGTTTCTTTGAAAATGGGTGAGTTTTGAGATTTAGGAAGTGTTATAATAGGCTCACTCTTTAGCAGTGATGGTTCATCTAGCCTACGTCTTTTGATATGCCTATAAATTGTGATAAATTTCCATAAATGTTACATTTTTATGAAAGCTAGTGATGTGCTAGAAATTGAAAGTTTCAAAATTTACTTCCTAATATTGTGATGTGCTTGGTGTGACCTACCATGTTGATTTCATAAGTAAGGAAGTATGAGCATAATGTGGTTTGGAATAAATAAATCCTCCTTAATATGAATTGACCTCTATGCATTTCTTTTATGTTAACTATATGATTCCATGTGTATATGTTGTGACTCGGAGAAGGTAGTTCCTCCTTGAACAAAGCTAAACATGGTAATGACATATATGACCTTGACGATATTATCTCTAGACTATAAGATTGTAGTTAATCTACCTTATTCATGTTTCTTGTGCAACCAAATGAAGTGTTCAAATTTTCTCATGAGTTGAAGTGTGGATTATGCATAAGTGTGCAATTAAAATCCATAAGTATGTTTAACCTTGTGATGAAATGAGTAACATTCCTAAAGTTGGAGAAGGTAGTTCCTCCAAATGACAATGAATATGAAGAAGTATGTGTGCACGTAGTGAATTATAGAAGTAGTTCATGCTTGATTATATTGCTTTAAATGCATGCTAGAATGAAGTTGGTGTTCCTTGTAGGTTGGTGCATTGACTTTTATGTGGTAACATGTTGAAGTGTTCTGAGCTGTTACAGAAGTCATTAAGTCCTTGAAAGTGTTTAATTTTTTGTAATGTCATCCGAGAATGAATGTTGTTCTAAGTGGGGGAGTATTGACACACCCTCAAAATGAATCAAGGTAGCTAGAGCCTCACGTTTGCCTAAAAAGGTTAATAATAGGTTAATTAAGTGTTTTATAGTATGCATATGATATGCTCAAATTACACCTCCCTAAAAAAGTATAAGCGGTCGTATCATGTAAAGAACCCAACTAGTAGGTTTGGGTCGATTCCACGAGGAAAATAGTTTAGAGTTAACTTCAATATACGATTACTTCAATTTATTCAAGTCCTATCCGAAAATAGGTAATTAGAGGGGGGGATTTTGTGAAACCAAAGTATTTGTAATATTTCTAAGTAGAATAGGTAACAAAAGTGAATCGTTGGTGTTTATAAAATTGTGAGACAAACAGGGTGTAATTGTTCCCCATAGGTTCATAATGTCGTATTCCTAGCTATAACAATTCTTCCGTAGTGTTTTTCATGCAAAATGATAAGTTAGGTATCCTTAAATCCTTTTGTAACGCCCTAAAACAAACTAAGGTGAACTAGAGATTCGTGATGGTTTATTGAGTTAATTTTAAGTTAAATTGAGTTACATTAGTGTTATTAGGTAGTGTGTGAAGTTTGGTTAATTTTGGAGGTCAAATGTCTAAGAACGTCCTGACATTCGGAAGGTGTGCCTTAGATAGTGCTTGTGTGTATTGATCTGTTTGAGTGAGTTTTACATGTTCTTTTTGTTTGAAATTGAGACCCAGATGACATAGTTTAGGGGTTTAAAGTTCGGGTACGACCCCACCTAGGACCCACAATGGTGCCCTAGAGAAGGGCCGAAGACTTGGACAAAAATTGCCTTGGCAGTGTCCACCAACGAGGGCAATCGAGAGCCAGTGGCTAAACCAATGGCCCGTCGACTTGTCTCGTCAATTGGACCTGCAAGTGCAGTTGACCAGGCTCAAAATGGAGCTACGTGTCAACCCACGAGACCCCACCAACGATCCGTTGATGGACAGATGGTCCGCTGGTTAGGTCTCGTCTGTGAAGCCTGCAGAAGCTGTTAAGTGGCTGTTTTGGCTTGGGGTGTTTGGTAAATTCACCCCAAGTCTTTTAAGGACCTTGGACATTTATTTTAGGGTTATTTAGGAGTATTAAATTATTTCAAACCCTAAGACCTAATTTTAGACGTGATTTCCTAAAACCCAGAACCCCTCTCCCTTAGAATTCTCTCTCAAGTCTCGTTGGAAGCTAGAAGTCAAGAAGAGCTAGGAGGGCTGGTTTGGGCGTGTTTTTCATCAAATATCAGTGTGTTGTCTTGCATTTCAGGTATGTTATACATCCTTTAACCATCTTCCATTCAAGGAGTAAATTCTAAAAGATTTGAAAAAGGGTTTTCAAGCTCTACTTTCTTCTATCTTTGGTTCTAAGCATGAGTCTTCTTGTAAAAAGTTTTTTAATGATTCAAATGTGTTTATTCTAGCATTAGTTGATTATTTTAATGTCAAAAACATTATGAACTAATGTTTATTCATATTTCAAACTTTTACCTTGAGAAATGGGTTAAGTGAACATGTTTGTGTAGAGAATGAGCTTTGGTTTTCATGTGTTGTTATTTTTGGTTTAGCTACTGCCCTAAGATCCTTATTATGATGAAATATTGAGAAAATGATTATAGGTGGCTATGGCTTGGTTAAATGGTGAGTTGCTTATATTGTATAGTTCTTATTATAAATTGCTCTTGAGTGGTGTGGTCCACCTTCTTGGTGGTGGTGTTTACTTGATGAACTTGATATTACTTAGTATTTATTGTTAATGTGGTTTTGAAGATCTAATATGTAAAATGAAGAGATATTGAAAATGGGTCTTGTATTGTGTTTTGTGAAGCTTGAATTGTATGTTTGACCTAGATTATGTCTAAAGGAAGTAAATGATAATGTGAAGCATGTAAAGTGTGTGATTAGATGAATGAAGGTCTAAAGCACGTGTAGAAGTAATGTGAATGAAATGATGCTTATATTCAAGGTGTGCTCACATGTACACACACACACTTAAATGAATGTATGATGCTAAGTTGAGTCAAAAGGGGAGTGTTGGGGTGGACACTCTTCGTGAGTTGAGATGATGTGTCTAGTAGCAACCTCACTAAATCCTAAGAGCTTTCTAAGATAGGTTAGAGGATGAATACCCTTCGTTAGTTGAGATATGGTGTTCACTAGTTATCCTTAACCTATAGTTTATAATGTTGAGAATCCTTTGGGAATTCTGCCTAGCACCGAGAGGATAAGAAGAAGGGGTGGTTACACTTTGTGAGTTGAGATGTTTTATTACAATGTACCTCTTGAGATGAGTACTCCTCCTTAGTAGAGAATGAGTTACTTAGTAGCAATCTACTTATCCATTAACTATGTGCCCGCATAGGTGTAGCTATTGGGAAAGCCATGTAAAAGCTAAAAAGTATGTTCTTACTCTAGGCAAGTGAGTATCCCTCATCCGATAGGGGTTAGTATCGGGATTCCATGTCTAGATCTCATGGTCTGTCGGTTAAACTAACCCCCACAAAAGTAATGAAAGTACTAAGTCTTCTAAAAGAATGTACTAGTTATGTGAATTGAATGAAGTAAGTCTTCTAAAAGAACGCTACTTAGGGTAGGTGGTGGTATGGGACGCTATCTATCCATTACACTAAGTAGGACCTTCCAAAAGAGAAGACTTGGTGCAAAACCTTCTAAAAGAGTGTACTACTTAGGGTAGGTGGTGGTATGGGACGCCATCTACTCATTGCACTAAGTAGGCATTCCGAAAGGGATGTCTTTGGTGTTTTTTTGTGTGTTCTTCTAATGTATTGTCATTGAGTAGGGGCTTGTTCACTCTAGGTGAGTAAGCCGAACAGGGTAGTCTTGAGGATTGCTTTGGTGTGTATTGAAGGAGGCATATGCGTACTTCCTTCATGTCTTACCTTGGTGAGTCTTAGGATAATCCTTAGTTAGGGAAACTCCTACGGAAATGAGTTCACTTCCTCATTGGAAATACCTTGGAATGTCACCATTGTTGGAGTCTTTTAGTTCACTATAATGTTCTAAATAATTCAGTGTAATGTCAAGATGAGCTTACTGTAAATTTGGGTAACTTACTTTAAAATTGCTTCCTTTGGTTCAAAATTATGGAAATCCTTATCGAAGTGTTAAATGATGTTTCTTATGTTGTTTTACTTCTGAATTCAAGAATGTTATAATTATTTGGCATGAAAGCTTATTTTACTAAAACGTCCCTTTTTATATGATTTTGCATATGCGATACTTAGTACATTGTTTTGTACTAACCCCATGCATTTCTATACTCTATAAGTACAGGTTTTTTTTGAAGCAAGGTTGAAGGCTAGAAGAAAAACCTTGGGAAAGTCTCTCTCAGGATAAAGTATGTCCTCATATATTCGAGAGCATAGTCCTTTTCTTAGTTTCTTATGTAAAGACTTATTATGTATTTTTTTTCAATGTAAAGGTCCGTGTCCCTAAGATATTATGTCGTGTCTTTAAGTTTGGCTTGTGATGATGAGATTCTCTAGTATTTATGAAAGATTTCCTTTTATTAATTTATTCGTGAAAAGTTTTAAATTCCACACTACGTTTAATGTTTTATGTAATGAACGATAGTTAAAGGTCTTGTATGAGACCCCAAAGGGTCAAGTACGCCTGGTCACGATCCGAGGGTTATCCCTAGCTTATAGGGGGTGCTTGAGGGTCGTGACACCTTGGTTCAGAATTTAGAGAATTTTACCCCGTACCTTGGTCCAGCTACATGTATCTAAGTTACTAACCCTTACCTTTACTTTATATTAAGTATCGTATTCGATGTTTGGCTAAGTTATTACTTTGCACCAATCGCGACTAGCCTATTAGATAGTATCCCACTAAATCTATGTTGATAATTCTTTTCCTATTAACTACCCCTTTTGTCTGGGAAGTAGTAATAAGGCGAGTTCTAACGCGTGCACTCATTAAAAATACTTCTACGGGAAAGAATTATCAATGCATGCAATAACCTATTTGAGAATTGTTATTAAGCTAGGTTTAATTTGTTAATCATCCATGGTTCCCACAACCCTAGATGTGGATTTAGTTACCCATGCCTAGAAGAACACAATTCATAGTTGATAAACAATAAATCATGAACTTACTTTGACAAATTCGATGAAAATCTTGAAATTTAACTTGAAACCACAAAAATATCTTGAAAACCAAATCCGAAAACATGAATTAATGCCCAAGTTGCAAAGACAAATCTCCAAGAACAAAACTAAGAAAGTATTAATAGAATCCAACCCCCAAAACGAGGTTTTTACACCCTATTTATAAAAACATTGTCCTAAAATAAAAGGAATTTTAATATGGAAAGCTGTACAAAAATCGCGGCTTCAATGGGCGACCCCTACAGATTGTCCGTCGATGAAACGACGGACCATTAGCTGCCTCCGTAAGTCCAGACTTAGCATATTTGGTTTAGCTTCAACTAGCATCTTCTATGATCCAATCGACGGACCAACAACACAGTCCGTCGATTCACCAATGCTCCGTTGATGCTTCTCGTCGTTCCATACTTAGCTTTTCTTTAACTTCGGCTACTCGTACATTCTCTAATAAGATCGATGATTCAACAGGACAGTCCGTCGATCAGTCAACGGACCGTCGATCCTTCCGTAGACCCAAACTTGGTCAGAATTCCCTAAGTTGCTTCCATATGCCTTAAACTTCAGTCGACGGTCACCATCTACGATCCGTCGATGGGATGACAAACCAGCGATGGCCCTCGTGGGTTACCTCTACACTAAATCTCCACAGCCTTTTGTGGTTTGGTTTTGGACACCATTTCTTGCAAAACAAAGATAAAAACATAACAAAATTACTAAAAAAAGGCTCTGCACACGCACCAATCTTAAGGAAGAAGCATTGAAAGTACCGTGAAACGACGGTACATCAACACCATCAACTTAAATTCATTTTTTATCCTCAAGCGACGCACTATGACTCAACACAACACTTTGTACAAAAGTATCCTCTTTTAAGCTTGCACAATCACTTAGCTATCAATCCCAACTTTTTCATTGCTTCAGTGAATGCTTCTACTCTTAGTTTAGGATTACTTATGTTGATAAGACTATGACATAGACTCACCATGAAATGACACCTCTACTCTTTTTCCTCTCGCCATAGTACAAACATTTCGATATTGAAACTAGTGTCCTCACTTCAGAATATATCCTCCATTTTCGTACAATAATTTAACTTTGAGTATAAGGATCATTATTAAACACTCACTCTCAAAACAAATTCACACCTAGTTAGTACTTGTCGCCATAGGCTTTCCCTTATTTTCACCGCTTAAGTTCACAACATTAGACTCTTCGGATCACGATAAGACTCTCTTGGCTTGTAACGTAGGCTCAGGGTTAGGTATGACACATATGGGACTATCCGCAGGACTGTCACAAACCAAGTCATCACCCCCTTATCATTCATCAGCTTTGCATCTTTTTATACCTGATACTGACCATCTACGCACCACCATTTGTGCTCATCAAGAATTGGTGTAGGGACATCATGATGGGGTGCCGGATCAGACTCCGAACTCTGGGCCTCAATAGACGAGGGACAGGGACCAGGCACTTCTTGGAGAGTGGATCCAAGTAATTAAGAACCAGAGGTAGTAGCCTTATTCAACACCATAGAATGGGACGACTCTGAAGCTGAAGCCTCTTCGGAGCAAGACGCTCCATCAGAACCCGAGGCATACCCAGACGGTGTGCCGGTCAGTGTGCGCTTCTCATCAGAGTAGGAGGCAGTGACTACTCTGGACGCCACCTTTTTTGGGATGCTCCGAGTGGCTCTAGCAGCTGGTGTAGAGGTCCGGGTGCCTGGGGGCACGTACTCAGGACCCGCTCATCATCGTATGTGCCAATCATCCGACGGTATGGTGCCATAGACTTGGACCTGCCCCTTGAATAGAGGATGTCCGGTTTGGGGGCCATATGAACCTCGAAAACTGTAAGACCTCAAAAACGACATAGGTTAACCATAGCGTAACATGTTGGTCTTGGTGTTATAAGGTCCTAAATATATTTAATATGTGTTATAGAGGCATTAGCTAAAATATTAGAGGTGTTGGAAGTCAAATGTCAAGGGACGAATATGACGTTTGACGACTAAGTCACCTAAATGTCTCTTATGTGGTTTTATGTGTTGACGTGTGTTTCATGATGTTTTAATGTTCTTAATAGAGTTAATATTGCATGTATAGGCAGTGTTTAAAGTTTCATGAAGTTTGGAGGTCAAACGATCAAGAACGTCCAAGGTATTCGAAAGATGTGCCTTGAGTCGACCTTGTATGTCTAGGCGAGTTTCGTTGAGTTTTATGTGTTCATTTTGGATGAAATTCATGTGAGAGGTGTTAGACTTATATATTATAATATTTGGGTTGGAAACGTCCGGGAAATTATCCCCAAGGACCATCAAAGGGTCCTTGAGGAAGGAACCAAAACTGATGTGCAGGCAGTCCCAGGCAGCCTTGGCGACGGAGCTGTCAACGACCAGTAGTGGCTGTGACGCACTGTCACAAGGGTCTCGTTGTGGGGTCCTTGCCCAAGGGTTTATAGGGGACCCTTGGTAAGCTACTGTTTCTTGCAACGGAAGTCCATGACGCACCATTTCAGCCGTGATGCCCAGTCATGGGCAAGTCGTCATGGGCTGTTCCCTGCGTGCAGATTTTTCTGCCAAGTCAGGGGTGAATTAGTAAATTCACCCCACTTCAAATAAGAGTTTAGGCGGTTTATTGAGGGTCTTATGGGTATTTTAATTAACTATATAAGTAGTTAACACCCTAAAGACTTCATTCTTCTAAATTGAAAACCCAAAACTCTTAGAAATATCCCCAAAACCTCCACTGAAGACTCCATTGAAGAGGCAGCTTGGTGAGGGGTTCTTGTTTGGAAATTCTTCATCAAAGTGAAGAATTATCATCCTTGAGGTATGGCTTTTGATCCTTGAAACTCGTTTCATCAAGGATCCCAACTTTCAAAGATGTTTTCAAAGTTTTCTAAAGTGAATTGTCCAATTTCTGGATTCTTTCATGGGTTCTTGCATAAATGATTTCTAAACATTGAATTATGATCTAATTGATATTGTATTGATGATTTCAACATAAATTACCTGTGAACCCATGTGAATTGATGAACCCTACTTTTGACTACTTTTTGGGTTACTTGATATTAAGCTAATGTTGATGAATTGTTGTGTAGTTTCTTATGGGATTTCTAATGATATAAGAATTGTATTCAATTGATA
This sequence comes from Solanum sitiens, assembly GCA_016801875.1. Lineage (NCBI taxonomy): Eukaryota > Viridiplantae > Streptophyta > Magnoliopsida > Solanales > Solanaceae > Solanum > Solanum sitiens. Next base: position 844,528 of record JABWTJ010000250.1, read on the forward strand.
TATAATTGATCTTAGATTGTTAAACCTAGATTGAATTTACGTAGATTCATCGAGTTTTATGGTTATTGCTTTGAATTGTTGTTCATGGCCATGGGTAAGTGCCTTGTGATGTTGAATTGGTTGATTTGGCATTGAATTGAAGTATGGATATGGGGATGAAGGTATGCTTTCCCGTTTTTCCTTAATTTGATATTAATTATACTTCGATTCTATTGTGATTGGTATGGTCCACTTATGGTGGCGGTGTTATGCATTTTACTTGCAATTGATGTGGCCTTGTCGACGTTACTTTATGCAATATTATGAGCATGGCCTTATTGGCAATTACTTGAAGTTATGTGGCTATTTGTGTAGTTTGATGACATTACCTATCTACATGTGAGGTTTTATAGTCATGTATGTGTTCTTCTAGTTATGTTGCCTTAAGTGATCATGTTAGACTTTGACTTGATATTATGAATGTAGTGTTAGGTTAAGTCTTGGTTATTCATACTTGACTTTATGAGTCTATGTGGAGTATATTAATGATGTTATGATGATATATAGGGTAACTTGAATATGTTAGGTTGTTTTAGAGGTGTTTCTAGAATGACTTGTATTATGTGTTAAAGGTGAAGTATGTGATGTCTTGTCTTGGTTGACTTGTACCTCTTGCTTGATGTATATATGATTATGGATATGTGATGTCTTGATTTAGGGTGTTATAACTCTTAGTCTAGAATAAATAAATATAGGTGAGACCTTAATGATAAGAGGGTCATTTATGTGGAACCTTGAACTTAGTGGCGAGGTTATAAATTGTGAAGTAGTTAGCCGTTATGGTATCCTTCATGTGATGAGTGATGGACTTAAGGTTGATTGGCTGGAACGGCATCACATCATACCTTAGGGAAGTCTCTATGAGCTTCTTGTCGCCAAAGTGAGTTATGCCCTAGTGGACCTTGCTTTGGTAGGGTGAATGTAATGGGTCATGAACTAGATAAGAGACCTATTTATATGAACCTTAATGTGAATTAATCTATGAGAACTAAGGCTAGCACCGAGTGAGTATGAGTAAGGGGGAAGTGTATTCAGTTAAAGAAGAGACTGAATACTTATTACGCCCTTCAGATTCCTTAACCATGTGCCTACATGGGATGTGTCCAAGTTCTACCATAGGCAAGTAGAACCTCATCGAAGTAGGATAGAACTTCAGATTCCATGTATTGCTATCATTGTCTATATCGGTTATTGCCTATTCTCATCATGTGGAATACCTATTAGCATTAGATAAGTTTATGAGGTTTAGGTGGTGGTATGGGACGCTATGTAGACATTGCACAATAGACTTTGAAGGTGTTATGTGGAGTTCCTAGGTCTTATCCAAGACCATTATGTGAGTATCTTATGTGATGCTTTATGTGAGTGTCTTATGTGATGTATGAGTCTTAATGAACTAATGAACTAATGACCTATGTTAGTAACTATGTAAATGATTGAGTACCTAATCTAAAGTGACTTAAGCATTCCTTTGCTAAAGTGTGAGGAGGACATGAAAGGATGGTCTCTTCATGTCTTATCTTTGGAAGTCTTGAGGATGACTCTAGTTAGGGAAGTTGGTTAATATTGTGGACATGATCAAAACCTTAGGAAGTCTTAAGGACTATTTAGGTAATCTTGAAGAGGTGGCTGCACTATGGACATTATCTTCTCGATTTACTTAAGTAGGTCTTTTGATAGTCTTTGGAAGGAGAATGTCTTCTAATCTATGTGTAGGTGTGTTTAGTGAGAATGATTCTATTTGAGGTAGTCTATAGGATCTCTTGTGTGTGTGTGATAGAGATTGTATGGGAGGTCGCTCCACACTCACTCAATTGAACCTTGGAAATCACCTTTGGTACATGAATCATACATAGATGTTTATGATTGTTTTCTAAGTATGTATGTGACTCATTGTAGGTAATCTTGAGGGTCGTTTAGGCACATCTAGAGAGGGTTTATGGGCGGTCTCTCTTTGTGTGACTTAAGTGAATCTTAGGATGACTTTAAGTGAGGGAATTACATGATAGGAATACTTAACGTGAGAGATGAAGTGCTTCACTGTAACAGTGAATTAATTCACTGTACAGTGAATATAGCTCACTGTAAAGTGAGTTCTTTAAATGGTATTTTTGGTTAATGGTTATCTTATGTGTTTCCTAATTGCTAAATGATGTTCTTATGTTTAAACTATGATTTCCAAATGAAAAGATGCATATTTCCAATAAAGTCCGTTTTCATGATTTTATGCATATGCCATACTTAGTACATGTGGTTGTACTAATTCCATGCTTTATTTTCTATCTATAGTTCTTGGTAGGTAAAGAGCTTGTAAAGTGAAGACTTGGACTTAGAAGATCGTTCAAGAAGAAGTTGAAGTATGTCCTCAATTGACTCAAGGGCATATGTGTTTTATTGTTTTTCTTTGAAGTATTGTAATAGACTATGTCTTTCTATTTTCGTATTGAAGTATGGGCCGTGTCCCAAAGTACTCTTGTGTCTTAAGATGATGAGATTGAGACTTAGCATTTCTATTACTTTTATATGAAAGAGATTTTTAAAGACTATATTATGTTTTGGTGAAATGTTTTAAATTCCGCACTACTTTTCACTATGTATATGCAATGAATGATATGAACGAGGCTTGTCTTAGAACTCTGAGAGTTCGACGACGCCGGTCGCAATCCGAGATTGAACCCTATATTCTAGGTTATGGTTTCAGGTTGTGACAAAAACACTTTGTTAGTCTCATACCAATCATGCTACACAAACAAGAAAATTACAACGGAAACCCGAATCACACAACACAGTCCAGTGCAGAATTGCAGTACTAGTTGACTGACACTATCAATGGACCATTAATAGTGTCTGTCGTTGGACACTTAGATTTGTTTTTAATACTTCATTCCACAGACCTCTCAATTGGAAATTATGGACGTGCAGAACGGCCCGTCGATCAATTGACGAACCGTAGTCCACTTCCGTCGTCTAACACATGAATAATTTTTAATCTATCACAAATCAGAGTTTCACTTGGAAACGATGGACGTGCAGAACGTCCCATCGATTAATCGACAGACCGTAGTCCACTTCCGTCGTCTCAGAGTTCAACATTTTAAAGTTTATCCATCGACAGACCCCATCGACGGGCCGTCGATCAACCGATAGTCCGTAGACGGGGTCTCGTGCTGTTGGTCAGAGACAGGTTTTAGACCTTGATTTAAAAACACATTTTGACAACTTTAAGAGCTTCATATGTTAACCCAACACTTATCAACAAGGACAAGACAAATTTTTCATCCTTAGGGTTTTGATTTCGCATGTTTCAATCTCGGATTATACGGTGCTATTAAACCCTAAGTCGGTAAGTCAACAATCATACTTTACACAGATTACACCTCAAACCATTCACTTTCTATCATTCTAAGGGACATAGTACCCATAATTTAACAATTTAACATGCAACTTTTGTCGCTAAGTCAAGGCCCACATACAAATTTGTGATTCCAACAGCAAATGAACGAGAATTCATTAACCTAAGGAAATTGAAATACCTGTAATCAATAGTGGAGTGACTTAGTGGGTGATCTTCTCAACAACCAACCTACGTTCCTGCCTTCGAACACCCACCTGAGAAAACAAGGGAGACGGAGTAGAATCTGGAGAGGGTAGGGTTTTGGGATTGTTGGGAGTTGGGACTTGTAGGGATTGTGAAGAAAATGGAAGGGAGAGTATGGGGAGTTAATGGGAAAGGAATGGAATAAGGGGAGGGAAACGGTTGGGAGGTAATTTGAAAAGATCTTTGGAGCTTAACTAAATGGTTTCTTTTAATATAGCCGGTCGGGTTGGCTCAGGTCACTAGTTCGTTGAACTAACGATACCCCATCGATGGTCCATAAGTCAGTCGAAGAAATGTCGATTGGACCATCAATTTCACACATACTTAGACAAAATTTCAAGACATACCTGAGATCTACGGACACCATCGACGTTCTGTCGATTAGTCCGTAGATCTGTGTAGTAGAGCATTTTCTGTAGAATCCTTGGGTTTTGTCCCTGTACATTGAACACCCATTAAGCTATTGTTTTTGTGTTTTTCAGGACACTTTTAAAACATGGACCCTAAACTACTCTCTAGCCAACAAACTAAAAAAATAACGCATGAAGATGAGTAAAACAACAACAAAACAAGAGAATGCAACTATTCCTACAAAGAAAAGAAAAACCTATTGTTGGCTAGAGAATACACCTTGGGTTGCCTCCTAAGAAGTGCTTTATTTAATGTCGTGGCACGAAGAAAAATCCTTGATTACTTAGACTTCATCAAAGGGATATGCTTCAACAACTTCATGGACACTCTCTGCATGCCCAAGGTAGATCTTGATTATTTTCCACTGACCGTGAACTTTGAACCCTCCTTATTCTCCAACTCAACAGCTCCATGTGGAAACACTTTAGTGATAAGGAGTGGCCCAGTCCACTTGGACCTGAGTTTGCTCGGAAACAAGCGGAGCCTAGAGTTGAATATAAGCACCAAGTCCCCAACTGCAAATTCTTGCTTTTCAATTTTTTGGTCATGGTACTTGTTCATCTTCTCTTTGTAGATGGCTGAACTTTTATATGCTTTCAGGTGAAACACATCAAGCTCATTCAACCCATTAAGTCTCTGTTCCACTACTTAATTCCAATCCATCTTCAGTTTCAAATCGCCCGCATGGCCTTGTGCTCTAACTCGACTGCCAAGTGAGAAGCCTTCCCCTATACAAGTTGGTATGGAGACATACCTATGGGGGTCTTGTATGCAGTCTGGTAAGTCCAAAGAGAATCATCAAGCCTCCTTGAAGAATCCGTTCTATTTGTATTTACCATTTTTGATTCACTTGATCTCTCGATTGGAAACCTAAACTTTCCCACTAGTCTGCGGATGGTAGGGAGTGGCCACATTGTGGCAAACCCCATATTTCTCCAATAGCCCTTTGAATAAATTATTGCAAAAGTGAGATCCCCCATCACTAATAATGGCCCTAGGTATGCCAAATCTTTAGAAGATATTATTTTTGAAGAACGCGGTGACACTCTTCACTTCATTGTTTTAAAGTGCTATGGCTTCCACCCATTTTGACACGTAGTCCACTGCCACAAGTGTATATTTCATCCCATGAGAACTCACAAATAGGCCCATAAAATTAATGCCCCATACATCAAACAACTCAATCACTAGAATGGGATTTAAAGGGAGCTCTTGCCTCTTTGAAATTCTTCCATCTCTTTGGCACCTATCACATGACTTGGCGAACTCATGATCATCTTGGTGAATAGTTGTCCAATAGTACCCACAGTGCATAATCTTGTAGGCAGTCTGGATACCACTATGGGCGCAGACACCAACTTCTACTTCAACTATCCAAACGCCTTCAAACAAGAATCATCAAAATAGAATTTACATTCCTTCTCAAGTAATTTGCACAGAGGATGTGCAATTTTGATAAATCTTTAATAAACCTCCGGTAGAAGACCACATGTCCCAGAAAACTTCTCACACCTTTTATCGAGATGGGTGAAGGAAGTCTCTCTATAACTTCAACTTTAGCTCAATCAACCTCTATCCCCTTCTCCGAGATGCGATGGCCCAATACTATACCTTCTTTCACCATAAAGTGACATTTTTCCGAGTTTAGCACATGATTTCAATCTTCACATCTTTTGAGAACCTCGGCAAGTGACTCAAACACCGATCAAAGGAGTTGCCAACCACGGAAATAGTTTTCTCCACAATATCGGAGAATATCGGAATCATACATCTATGGAAAGTGGCTGGTGCATTATATAACCTAAAAGGCATCCTCTTGAATGCGAACGTCCCATAAGGGCAAGTAAAGGTAGTCTTCTTTTGATCCTTCAGGGCAATCGATATTTTTTTGTAACCCAAATAGACATCAAGAAAACAATACCATCATTTTCTTGCGAGTCTATCTAACATCTTATCCATGACGTGAATCGGGAAATGGTCCTTCGCAGTCCATGCATTCAACTTATGATAATCGATACAAATTCTCCATCCAGTCACCGGCCTCATTTAAACAAGCTCGTTCCTCTCATTGGGCACTACTGTCATTCCCCCTTTTTGGGCACACACTGAACAGGGCATACCCAACTACTATTTGCAATAGGATATATGACTTCGGCATCTAACAACTTAATGATCTCCTTCTTCACCACCTCTTACATAGGTGGATTCAAACGTCTCTGGTGCTCAATACTTGGCTTGTGATCGTGCAGTAGTTGGATTCAATACTTGGCTTGTGATGATGAAAGATCCATGTGGATCCATGTATGAAGATTTGAGAATGCCTAGCCTATCTATCAATGTGATCACTGTAATATTGACCTTTTAAGGTTTAAAAGTGGAAATCGATTATGTTCTGGTTCATGTAGCTACTGCCAAAGGTTAAGAAATTCGTTGAATTGCGAATATAAATATGATATGATCAAATTAAAGAAGACTTGGTTTAATTGATCTAGGTGTTTCTAAGCTATTAAGTAGTAACTTATGATTACTGAAACATTGGTCCTTAATTGTATAAAAGTGGATTTCGAGTATGTTAATATGCCTAGGTCTACTGTCTATAATGTTTATTGATGATGAATTATGCGATATGGATCAATGCATGATAGCTTAAATATGATTAACCAAAGTAAGTTCATCTTCCATGAATTCCTAACATGAAGCATGTTTACAGTGATCTCGAACTTATTGGCAATTGTAGTAGAATCTCATCTACGCTATGATTTCTTTAGATACAGCCTTCAATGAATATTAATGATACAAGATGATTGATGAAATAAAATATTGAAGTTACTTGATGATCTACTCTCTACTTTCTACCATATATGTGATATAATGTCTTGGATGGTAGCATGATTTTGTAGCAACTTGTACATAGTTTCTTCATGATAAAATGTATGTTTAGATACTGACCTATAATGTATTAATCATGGAAAGGGTGTACTGTTCAGTGATTATCAAAGGATAATGAAATGGTAAGAATGACTCTTCCTCTCTACTTTTCTTATAGTATTGTATTTGATGAAGCCTTGTATGGCATTGCGTGGTATGGTCCATATATGGTGGCGGTGTTTACTTTATTGTAATTTTATATGTGTTGACCATGGTCTTGAAGTCAAATTTATAAATATATGAATAAGTGGTTAGGATGATCACTTTATGTGTAACTTATGCCTAGTGTTCTATTATAGTTGTGAGTCTAGGTTATGTTACTATTGTTATGAGCATGTAAATGGTTATGATAAGATCATGTGTAGGCGCTGCCATTAATGAATTGTTAAGGATTGATGACCCCTACCTATGTAAACCTATGTGAATGTGTGAATAGCTAATGTTAGGAGTCTTAACGTGTAATATGAAGTTGACTTGTCTCCTACGCTATTGTGTGTTGTGTGGTCTATGCTTGAATGTGTATTGTGGTCTTAAGAGGGTGGATGCCTCAATATGTTGTTGATAGCCATTATGTGATCATATTGACCAAAGTACACACACCCTCACTCTACATGCATGCTTACAAGTAGTATAGGTCATGATGTCTAAATGAAAGGTAGTTCTCATATTCAATAATGTCTACTATTATGCATGCTAAGCTTGAGTCCATGAAAGTATGTTATGAACATGTCTTATATGGTATAATGTGAAGTATGCGGTATGATGAAGTATGATTATACCTAGTGTCAACTTGTGTTTATATGAACGCATGGCTCATATAGTTACACTTGTACACTTATGCATGAATGAAATGATGTATGTCCATGTGTGGTAATAAATGTTTTATGTGAAAGGTTTGCTCACATATATGTATACGCACACACACATGAATGGTTATCTAGTCAATAGAGGAGCCTTGAAAGATGTGCTCAAGCGTATCCTTAACTAGATAGTGCTAATACATATGGTATGTCCATGTTAAAGGATTTCTCACATGATTTAGGTTGATGACCTCTCATCTATGACCTATGAGTTAAGAATATGAGGGGATGACTCTCCTAAACCTATGATTTATAGAGAAATGATAATAAAGGTTTTTTCAATAAAGGGAACTTCGCTTAGCACCGAGTGAACTTGTAGATGAGGTGGTGGCACCTTCCTAAAGTGGGAAGGCAATAAGGGTCCAGTAACGGTTTTCATGAGGTGGATAACCTCATGACCGAAAAAGGGTGTAGAGTGATGTTTCCATGATAGCCCCCAAGGTCCATAAACTATGCCTGCCACTGTAGGATACTAGCTAGTGGATCCACCTAGAAAGCTATGTCATGTTTGGTTCTACTTTTGCAGGTAGACCTCCTTCTTTTGGTGTGGGGTTTTATGACACCGGATTCCATGTTTAGCACCACATGATCTATGTCAGTTAAGGCTATAGTTTCCCTAAAGAAAATGGACAATTGAGGTAAAGTAAGGACCCTAAATAGGATAACCTAAGGGTAGTTGCTTAGTGTAGGTGGGGGTATGGGACTTTACCTATGCATTGCACAAGTCACACTTGAGGGATGTCCTAGGAAGGTGTTCTAATGCATGTCACTATGTATATGTTCTTTATGCATGACACTGTAGTATTGGTTTACTTGTTAGGAAGATGTGCATGGTATGAGTCTATATGCATGATTTTGATATTATTGACTATATGATGAAGGTCTTGATTGACATAAATGAAGTTGTCTTCTCTTACTATGTTGATGTATGATTTGGATGTAAAGGATTGTGGTCTCATGATAGGTTTACTAAGTATGTGTGAGGTTATGGGGATTTACATGTACATTGCACTAGTTGACTTAGATTGGGGGCATGATTTAAGTCTTATAAGGTTCTATGTGAAGTAAAATAAGTCTGTACATAATGACTAGTAGTTCATTGTATTGTCCATATATTCTTGGCTTAACTATGTCTATGTTGTATTATACTTCTATGATGGTATGTGTTCTCTTGTGTAGTTTGTATGTATGGCTTTCCTTGTGACCTCAAGGTGATGCATTGCACCAAGTATCACTAGAGGGTTACTTGGGAGGTTAATGAATAAAAGCAAGAAATGTTCACTATAAAGTGGGAATAACTCAGTGTAATGAGACTTGAAAATATAATAAATTCTATATTGGATCTTATGAAGTGTTAGGCCTTTAAATATGTTTATCTGAAGTATGTAAATGCTATAAATGCTATTGGATAAAGGATTATGAAGATTTACTCATAAAGTCATAAAGTATGATTTCAAGTAATTGTCCCTTTTAATGTATGTTTTTAAATGGTTGCCATACTTAGTGCATTTTTGTACTAATCCCATTCTTCTCTACTTTTTACACAAAGTGTAGGTTATGGATACTTAAAGGATTTCTTGAATGGTGAAGATCTTGATAGATGATTCCCAAGCTCACTGAAAGGAATCCTTAAGTTCAAGGATCTCCTACTTGTGTCTTTACTGTAAAGTGTTCAAATATTGTATAGATATGTAATGTGTCTTAAGGGTCGTGTCCCTAATGTATTCTAATGTTGATTAAGTCTAAGATGGAAACGATACTTAAGGTGTAAGTATGTAATATGATATTTTTATATGTATGAAGTAAAGTTTCTAGCATATGATGTTCTATGAAAAGTAATAAATTTTCCGCTATATTTACTATGTTAATGAGATGAATGATAACTATGGGCTTGTATAAGACACTTGTATAAGACCTTTGAAAGGTCAAGTACTCCATGTTACTTCTAGGGGGTACTCCCCGGATGTGACAAACGTTGTATCAGAGCATGAGGTTTATAAAGTGGTTTTAGGTTCTAAAAGTCTCATATTGCCACGTCTAGTAGAGTCTCGTGTTCATTGGTGGTGAGTCGCGACATCATCAAATGATATGAGAGTCTATAAGACGATATAGTTTCCTTTCTTCCTCATTCTCATATCGTGCCATAGAACTTAGCTTAATAAGATTCTCACTCATATGTTTTCTTGTTCGGTGGTCTTTTAGATGTGATTGCTTGGATGAGATGGTATCTTATATGCTTGAGGGAGAAAAGGTTAGTTAATGCTTAACTTGGTTTTATGGTTGAATGAGTATGTGTGAAGGTGATCTTGGCATGTTTTGATGATGTGATACCATTTATGGGTATGTATGAGACTTATGTGAAATAGCATGTTATGTTAAGGAATGTATGTAATGATATAATTAAAGCATGTTAGAAGTTGTTATGATTAAAACGTTTCTCTTTTGGAATGGTATGCTACTACATGGTTTTGCATGATGGTAACCTAATATTATGATTGGAGTTTGAAATGTGTAGTGACTACCTATTGGAGGATGCTACCTTATGAATATGTGCTTAAAAGTGTTCAATGTTTTCCTTTGTATATATGTGGTCCTTGATTAGTTTCCTAGTATGGATTGGAGTCCTTTATATATACTTGATCCGAGGAGTGAAGGTAGTATGCTTGTCTTGATAGGGTGATAATGTGGGTTTTAATGACCTAGAAGTCACCTTGCTGTAATGACAAAATTAAAAGAAGAATTTTATGGCTAAGTCTCCTTGATGTTGACCCCTAATGTTGTATGACCTTGGTGTCTATTGTATTGTATGAAAACCTTATGCGGTTAAATATTATGACCTAAATTGATAATTGGGGGATAATTTTCCAAAAATGACAAGGTTTAGAAACCTTGGTGTTCCTATGTTAACTTACTGTAAATCCTTTTAAAGTGGTAATCACTTTTAAGTGATGAAAATGAAGGGTGTTAAGTTAAGATCCTCTTAAATTTGGGTTTACCCTAAGTGGGGGATGGTGATGGAATAGTATGGTTGTAGATATTTCTACTTTTTCCTTCTATTTTTCCTTGCACTTGAAACTAATGAATTCTTAGTAAGCTTGTTCATGAATAGTGTCATGCATAACGTATGAGTTGCATGAACATTATATGTTTTCTATGTATTGATTGACATTACCTTAAGGATATTTTTAAGATTCCAAGGTGCATGAAAGGATATTTCGATAAAAATCCATGTTTTCTCATTTGTATGGTGCATCTTAACATGCTAATTGAGAATTTGACTTCATGAGGTAAAGTAAGAAACTTGGTTTTAGTCACTTGTGAGGTTTAATTTTTAGCCTTATAATGAACAATTGAGTCCCTTTAACATGAAATATGATGAGTCTCTTGTAAATTATGTGACTTGTTTGGTTTGAGAAACATGATTGTAGGCTCACTCATAAACGATGAAAGCATGTGTAGCTAAGTATTCATGTGTGTGCCTATGAATTGTGTTATTTTTACCAAATAATGATTACTGTGAAGGCTAATGCTAGGGTAGAATTTGAGATTTTGTGAAATGGCTTCCTATTGGTTGTGATGTGCTTGGTGTTACTTACCATTTAGACTTCACTTGGAAGGAAATATGAGCATGTCTTGGTTTAAAAAGTTGAGAATTTCACATATTATAGTAAATATGGCCTTTGAGCATTTGTTTGGGTGTGAGCTCATGATACATGTAAGTGTGTTGAGGAGATGGATATTCCTCCATGGACACAACTAAGCATGGTATGGTTGAGTATGACCCTCATAGCACTAGGTCTAACTTATAAGAATCCACTGCCAACCTATATTACTCAAGTCTATGTGCATTGAAATGAGTGCCTACTTGATTCTTGAGTGTTGTTGAAATATGCCTAAGTGTGACTTAAAGATAGTTTCAAGATGATGCTCTTAATGAATTCAAGTGTACTGACCATGTTATGATTAGGAGAATGATGTTCCTCCTATGAACATGATAAGAGCCTTTCTGTTTGATGCATTAAAGAGTGAGTGAATTAAAGTTTTTGCTTGCTTGTGTGCATTGAGTGTTAAATGATGTGAAATTGTGTTCCTTGTAAGTTTGGTGCATCCACTTCTATGTGACGATGTTATGAATGTGAGGAACTTCTCCATGATGCATTGAAGTTCTTGTTGTGATTAAAGTGTTCTAAGTGTCATTCGAGGATGAATGTTCCCAAGTGGGGCTACTGTAAGACCCCCAAAATGAGTTAGGGTGTATAGAGAATAACATGTTTTTATTAAGGTTCTAATGTTCTAAAATGACTTATAATATGGCATTGAGGCTGTGTGTAAAGTTTGAGGTGATTTGAAAGTCGAATGTTAAGGGACAACCAAGACGTTCGACGATTATTCTCCTATGTGCCTCATGTGTGTATGCGTGATTATAGGTGTATTTAATGAGATTATGAAGTCTTAAAATGAGTTATAATGATTTTTTTAGGCAGTGTATAAAGTTTCGTGAAGTTTGGAGGTCAAACATCCAAGAACGTCCAAGACGTTCGAAAGATAGTTTTGAGACATGCCTGTGTGTGTCTTGATGGGGACTTGCATGTTTTGACGTATTGCGAGTATTTTTTTTGGGTTTAAACTCATTTGGGAGGTATAAAACGTGTTAAGGGTTGTATTTACGTTTGAAACGTACGGGTACATTTTAAAAAGGGCCTCGCAAAATGGCTATGCAAAGGACCCAACGATGTTTGAGACACTGCCTTGGCAGTGTCAATCGACTGAACCAAACGATGGCCAGTAGGTTGACCAACGGCCCGTAGGTGAGGTATCGTCGATTGACACTTAAAATGGTAATGTATCAATCCAAAAACTAGCCAAGGTCCAATCGAATGAACCAAACGACGGCCGGTCCATTGACCACCACCCAGTCGATGGTGATCCGTCGTTTGTGGCCTGCAATTACTGCCATGCGACTGTTTTACTTAAGGGGTTAATGAGAAATTCCACCCACGTCCTAAAATTACTCTAATTGATTAATTTACCTATTTTTTGGTGTATTAAAGGGATCAAACACCTGAACAACCCATTACCAATCCCTTCTCACGAAATTGAGTCTTCCCTCCAAAACCAACTCTCTCTATAAACCTCCATTGTTGTTTAAGATCAACAACACCGTGTAGATTGGATTCTCCTGGGTTTTTCACAAAATTTTAGAGGTATTAAACTAGGCAAACATATGGTGGTCCTTCATCTCTTAGTAACCTTTCACTTCGAGAGTTATTCTCAACGTTTTCAAAGAGATTTCATGATCAAACTTTGAATCTTTCAATCTAGCCATGGGTTCTTTCTAAAAATGTTTTAAATGGTTAAATCATTATTAATCGATGTAATGTATTGGTTTTAACATGAATTTGAATCCAATTGCATTATGAACCCATATCCCTTCCTAATTCGATTTAGCCCTTGCATGGGCATTGTGATCATGGCTTTGTTAATGGTAGATTTGTGATTCTGTTACGTTGAATTGATTATATTTACTGTTATTTATGTGAATTGATTATGATTTGATGATGAAAGATACATGTGGATACATGTATGAAGATTTGAGCATGCCTAGCCTAGCTATCTGTAACGACCTGCTTAGTCGTTTTGAGCAGCAGATTTTATTTCTGGGAAAAACTGTCTGAGACGACGTATCCAACGACGGACCGTCATGTGCACGACGGACCGTCGAGGGTGTCTCGTTCCAAACACTTGGAATTCTTATATTTGAGTGCTGAAATCGACTCTCTGAACTCTGTGACGGACCTGCAGGATGGACCGTCACAGACATGACGGACCGTTGTGAGGTTCCGTTTCAAAACACTTCAACTCTTGAGAATTGGGTACTGAGAGCAATTCTCTGTCCGTCGTGACGGAAGTGCAGGACGGACCGTCGTAGGCACGACGGACCGTCACAGGTTGCGTAATCCCAGTCTGGGTCAAATTTCTGGGTAAGTTTTAAAGGGGAGTTTTGGACTATTCTTGTTATAATTATAAATTTCGTGGGTCAATGTTTAAAACTCAATTCCTTGGGGGTGTGAAGGAGATAACCTTGAGTTACTTATTGGGTTATTTCCTCATCTTTTATACCTAATTATATGCTAAATTAGGGAAAAGAGAGAGAGTTTGGAAGAAGAAAAAATAGAGAGAAGAAGGAGAGAAAGAAACGATCTATAGAGAGAGACAACCAAGAGGAAACAAAAAGCTTGAGAGATTGCTTGCTTGATCAAGAATCCTTGGTGAAGGTAGGTTATGGTTTGATACTATTAGTAGTAAACTCTTAATAGTGAATGATATGTATTGGTAGTATTGTAAACCCTTCTATATGCTTAATTGTATGCTTGCATGAATGTGATTATGTGATTGTGATAAAATAAGCTTAATGAAGCTTTTGAATCCAAAATCTTGAAGAAACCCTAATTCACCTTGTTATTGATGATGCCTTGGTATAAAAGAAGGCTTGATGAACTAAAGTAATGAGATTGATGATGCCTTGGTATAAAAGAAGGCTTGATGAATTGATAGAATGATGTTAGTGGATCGGAGTGTCACGTTCCGACACATAGTATTAGGGGATCGGGTGTCACGAACCGACACGTAGAATTAGGGGATCGGAGTGTCACGTTCCGACACATAGTATTAGGGGATCGGGTGTCACGAACCGACACGTAGAATTAGGGGATCGGAGTGTCACGTTCCGACACATAGTATTAGGGGATCGGGTGTCACGAACCGACACGTAGAATTAGGGGATCGGAGTGTCACGTTCTGACACATAGTATTAGGGGATCGGGTGTCACGAACCGACACGTAAAAGTAGGGGATCGGAGTGTCACGTTCCGACACATAGTATTAGGGGATCGGGTGTCACGAACCGACACGTAGAATTAGGGGATCGGAGTGTCACGTTCCGACACATAGTATTAGGGGATCGGGTGTCACGAACCGACACGTAGAATTAGGGGATCGGAGTGTCACGTTCCGACACATAGTATTAGGGGATCGGGTGTCACGAACCGACACGTAGAATTAGGGGATCGGAGTGTCACGTTCCGACACATAGTATTAGGGGATCGGGTGTCACGAACCGACACGTAGAATTAGGGGATCGGAGTGTCACGTTCTGACACATAGTATTAGGGGATCGGGTGTCACGAACCGACACGTAGAATTAGGGGATCGGAGTGTCACGTTCCGACACATAGTATTAGGGGATCGGGTGTCACGAACCGACACGTAGAATTAGGGGATCGGAGTGTCACGTTCCGACACATAGTATTAGGGGAT